>OY804606.1:40823874-41084440 GCA_963680895.1 Fragum sueziense
AAGGAGGCGTTTCATTTTTCTTATTCGATTGGACGTTGACATTCGAAGTAGAAGACGTTTTGGTTTCTTTACTTGACGTAACGTTAACTTTGGGAGTAGGAGACGTTTCGGTTTTCTTACTCGAGGTAACATTGACTTTAGAAGTAGGAGGCGTTTCGGTTTCTTTCTGGAGGTAACGTTGACTTTGGGAGTAGAAGACGTTTCAGTTTTCTTACTCGAGGTAACGTTGACCTTAGATGTAGGAGGCGTTTGAGGCGTTTCGCCTTCTTTACTGGACTTGACGTTGACCTTAGGAGAAGGAAGCATTTCAGTTTTCTTACTCGACGTAACGTTGACCTTAGGAGTAGGAGGCATTTCGCTTTCTTTACTCGACATAACGTTAACTTTGGGAGTAGGATACGTTTCGGGTTTCGTACTCGAGGTAACGCTAACCTTCGAAGTAGGAGACGGTTTGGTTTCTTTACTGGACGTAACGTTGACTTTGGAACTAGGAGACGTTTCGGTTCCTTTACTCGAGGAAACGTTGACATTGGAAGTAGGAATAGTTTCGGTTTCCTTACTCGAAGTAGGAGACTTTTCGCTCTTGATACTCTTGTCGACAGTAGTCATGCTGACTATCTCTGATTCAGAGAGGATCAAACTGTCTAGATCCATTTCATCGAGCCTGAAAGAAAGGGTAGGAAGAATATTCAATCACATGCAAACAGAGGCACGCTCTTTAGAGCGAGATTTTTCAGATTTCTTAAGATGTTTTAGAAAAAGTCTTTTTAAGAACTAGATTCTGACCGAGGTGTTCCAAATGCTCCATACTTCATACAAATGACGTCATGATGACACCATTTGTATGGAAAAGGCCTACTGAGCATTACTATGGTACCATAGAATAGTAAGAACAACTCTGTCAATACAACTCTGTCAATTATTTCATATTGTTTCTACAGAGTAAACCGAGAGGTTCCGCACGGAGTATAGGGTAATGACGCCCCCCATTTGGGCGTCTTAAAAGTCTTGTTCTAAAGAACGCTTTATTCTAAAACAATTTGAGAAATCTCAAGATATCTCAAGAATTCTCACTCTAAAAAAACGCGGTTCAGGTAGAATAGAAAAACATGTTACGACTGAACCTAGACACAGGATGACCTCATATCGTTGATTAAACCACAGTACTTACTTAGAATAAGATTTCGCGATTCATTTGGATGACTAATCCTAAAATCGTGGTTAAATGAAAGATGAACCACGGTTCAACATGGATTATGTCCACATTGATATACATGTATGTAGGTATGTGACATCTGTATTGCATTTGACTTTTGACTAGTCCAGAACTTTGTTGACTAAGAATGCTTAACCATTTTCTAAACAAGACCAGGGGCCGTATTTTCAACGATCGCACGTTTCTTTTTTGCGCAATCACGTGTAACAACAAACCTGATTGACCCAATCTGGTTTTTCGTGCAGCAGATGTTTTGTTACACCGTTTGCACAAAAACGTGGTCGTAAGATCATTGACAATACGGGCCCCAGATCTTGATATCCCCGAAGCAGAGATGGAGGATCAGGAGACATCGAAAGAAAAGAAGAAAAAACTGATAGACTAAACTTACTTTTGTCTCCGTTCAATCATGTATTTTCGTCCATACATCAAAGCTATAATTATACATAACCCGATGATGACACCGCCCAATATGAAGGATATGTCCCTGGCAAGCTGCATGGAAATCACAGCTGAAAGCAAATGTTTAAAGGCTTATTTAATTCAAACAGTGGGTAAACATATTTCTTTTTAGTGCATAAAATTGATTATTTGTTAGATATTGCACTAATATTGCCAACGGGGAGAAGTATTAGAAAATACGAAAATGCTAATCGTTATTCATTTTGTATAGCACACATTCGATATAAGTTACTGATATCCATTGAGTTGGAACATTGTCACACATTTGGCACACCACGGAATCAGCCGAGTAAAGACGAATATCAATAGTGTGGCATGTGGAATTGAATTGAAAACGCTATGCTCTAAATATGGGCTTCTCTTTGTAGTCACTATGTAGAATTATTACTGGTATACTTTAGCTTTATTCGTTCGTTGCCATACAAACTCAAATACGAAACATCATTATCTAGCTTAAAGTATACTCACGGATATCACAAAGTGGACCAACATAGGTTGACGTTGAGCAGTTGCACTCGAAGCCGTTCACCAAATCAATACAAATGCCACCGTTTAGGCATGGTTCGCTAATGCAATCATCAATATCTTAAACGTAAAGAAAATTATATTGTTATTAAAATACTCTTTTCTGTCTGTTTTGTCCGCCAGTTTCTCAGACGCTGTTAGTCCCTCCACACACAACGCTCCTGAAGTTTCAAACACTCGAAAAGTAGCGCATTCGTATTGTACATGCTGCTGTTTGTACTTCTTGGCATAGTTAATGAAGTCGACGAAGCCCAAATATCGTGACCGTACCCTTCGAAAAAGACCCGACTGTCACATACAATGTACTTACGCGGTGTAATCCATATTTCTCGCCTTTCAGAAATAATGAAAGCTTCCGGGAAATAAGTAGATATAAAACAGTTTATCTTGCTTATTTGCTGTGATAAGATTTCCCCTAAAA
Source organism: Fragum sueziense (assembly GCA_963680895.1). Classification (NCBI taxonomy): domain Eukaryota; kingdom Metazoa; phylum Mollusca; class Bivalvia; order Cardiida; family Cardiidae; genus Fragum; species Fragum sueziense. Next base: position 40,826,499 of record OY804606.1, read on the forward strand.
CCATGTTTTGCTATCCACTTTTCGACATGAATCAGAAAAACAGAATCATATTTTCATTTCAACAAAAACATGTATATTTGTTTGAGATTACAACTCGTCGCTTTTCACCGAAAACCTTGTATCTGCAGCTTGATTTAAGCTGCAGTTACGAGGTTTTCATTCAAAAGTAGCGAAATATTGACTATACCTGTTTCACATTGATGTCCTGTGAAGCCTTCAACACAGGTACAGTTGTAAGCCAAAAGTTTGTCTTCACATTCTCCACCATTCAAGCACGGCGCCGATAAACATTCATCTATCTCTAAATATTTAAAAAATAAAAAAATAAAAATAAAAATAAATGAAAGAGACATAAAGAAGAGTTTGAGACCAACGTTGATCTTGATCAGCCTGCGTATAAACGCAGTGTGATCTAGATCCATGTTGGTTTCATATGACGTCATCCTTTAAAACAAGTACATGTACGTTTGTAAGCAAAAAGTCTGTATTAACAATGTCCGCTATTCTAGCAAAGCGGTGATAAACACTCCTCTATCTCTAAATAAAATTTGAAAAAAAAATTGAAAAATTAAATGAAAGGGACACAAAAGGTAAATTGAGACCAACATGGATCTTGATCAGCCTGCGTATACACACAGTCTGATCTAGATTCATGTTTTTCTCATCAACTTCGTCCTTCGACAAAAGTACATTTGTAAGACAAAAGTAGGCCTATGTCTTTACAGTTGTCCGCCATTCAAGCACGGCGCCGATAAACACACTTCTATCTCTATAGTAAACTTTGAAAAATAAATTAATAAAAAATGAAAGAGATGCAAAAGGGAAATTGAGACCTACGTGGATCTTGATCAACTTACGTATACACGCAGTCTGATCTAGATCCACGTTGATCTCACATGGCTTCATCCTTCGACAAAAGTACAGTTGTAAGTCTTCAAAATGTCCACCATTCATGCCTGGCTCGGATAAGCAATCTGAAAATATATAGTCCGCCAGACATATGAAAAGATAACACCTATGGTACTCTGCAAAACAGAAACCCAAGCAACAGCTACACTAAAAGAATACGAAAAAATGGCGTCACAGTAAAGTCTAATAAGAGTTTCAAATTTCGATTATTGTATTGAAAAATTGAAATCTTTGAGAATACAATTTACTTGTGACTGATTTTTTACATGAAAATAATGCTCTCTTGTTGACATTGAGGACTTAACAAAATTCTATTATTTTAAAAACATCTAATATTCCTGCAAGATTGCAAGATAAACGATCTGTTTTCCAAGAAATTATGATAAACATACCTTTACATGTAATGTTATCTACGTTTAGCTCAAAGCCCGGAAAACACGTACAGTGGTGCGAGCCTACTTCATTTTCACAAACCTGCGAACAACCGCCATTTTGTGTGCTGCATTCATCGATATCTGAAAGTCGGAAAAAAGAATAGTTGAAGGATATACGAAACAATAGCCACGAATATTCAAAAGAGAGTATAAAACAAAATATATACTAAAATTACATCATTCTAGAGATAATATTGCATAATTAGTTGCAGAACAGGCAGTTGTGTTTATCACACACGTATTTGTCTTCGTTGGTGCTTTTAACAAAACCATAAATGCCTTTATTTTCATTTGTTTAGATTTGTATGATGAAAATGATGATTACACCTGGACATGCATTATACAAATGAAACTGAATGGTTCATTTGTTTCGATTATCATAAATACCATAATCACCACATGACTCACAAGAGTCCGTAGTTGTATTTTCAATATTTTAGACTTTTATGGCATTTTTTTCTGTGATACGGCACAAGCATAAGAATTGACGATGCCATCCTTTGGAGGCCAAAAACAAGATCATAATTACCGACACAAGTGTGTAGATCCGATGTCATCTGGAAGCCCCGGATACATGAACACACGTAACTACCATTATTATTTGTGCACGTTTGGGAACATCCGCCATTGTTGAGTGAGCACTCGTTGATATCTGGAGCGGAGACAACGAACTTAATGTCAACTTTTTGTAATGCTGAATTTTAATTTCTAGGTGCGGCGACATAGGATACCATCCGAAATATTGTCTGCCGTATGTTGTGATGCATTTTATAGCGACTTTTAACATCATTCTTAGCTATCACAAAGAATTCAAGCAATTATCTTGGCATCAAAGTACAGATAGCTTCAAGAGTAAAGCGGGTACTTTTGCCGGTCAGTTAATCTGTGTAGGAACATTTACGAAAATACATTCTTACAGAACGTGTTTTTGACAAAAGGCAAAAATATTCAGTATTATACCAGTCACGTAATAACTACCGTCCCAATATTTACACCTAAGTTTTTCCAAGTGTTTCAGACTCACCTTGGCACGAAAAGTTGTCCAACAGAAGTTTGTAACCTGTATAACACGTGCAGCTGAAACTTCCAACCAAGTTTGTACAGACGTGACTGCATTCGCCATTACCAGACACACATTCGTCAACGTCTAAAGAATCAAATACTTAAACACATTTATGAATTCAAAAATATAGAATCAAACAAACTGAATTATAAACGAACATAATATTATAACCTGTCACGCGAATCGAAGCTCTACAATCTGTTATAGACCGGTCAAGCAATGATGGTACATGTTTACAATTCTTACCTATGTTAACAAGAAGAAATTAAAGCGTTCTTGATTTTCAATGCAATTTTGCATGTTTTGGTTTGAAGCTTGAAGGTGTGAGACGCCGGAAAGATTCCAATCATCGCAAATAAAATCAGAGCAGTTTTTAGAACGATATTGTGTTGTTTACATAATAATTCAAACTTTGTGTCATAATATCTTGACCGTACTGTAGATCGAAAATTGTGCTGTTGATATAATAGCCTATGAATACCGCTGCTACAATCATACCCACCAGTACAATTATGTCCGTCGCCTTCCAGTTCGAATCCACCGTAGCATGAACAACTAAAGGTCCCTTGTGTGTTCGTACATATCTGAGAACAGCCGCCATTTTGTAACAAACATTCGTTCACATCTGAAACATAACATACAGAAACTCAGATTGTAATATGACAATTAATCTCACTCTGAATTCGATATGAATGGGATTGTTAGCCAGATTTTCATTTTACAATTTAAGTATCTCATTCAATTTAAAATATTACTGATCTACAAATATACACACACTTGAATCTATCTACACATGAACAGGTGAAGAATAAGTCTGTATTGTGTCATATATATCTTAGCAGACAAATAGTTTTATCATCTTCGATGATTGTCGGATATTCACAGAGCTTAATGATTTTATAGGTATCATTATGTCATTAGTACATGTATCAGCAATTGGTCGACCATCTGACCTTAAGAAACTGTCAATGACTGACCTACACAGTTGTGCTCGTCCACATCAAGTTCATACCCATCTACGCACGAACAGACGTAGCTTCCTTCAGTATTCTGGCATATATCAGAACAGTCACTTGTCTTGATTCCGCATTCATCAACGTCTGTCGAATACAGACAGTGTAAAAAGGTCATGATTGGTTTGCAATACCGCCCAGAAAATATTGAGACAAAATGATTATCACGTTTGGATAAGTCTTTAAAATGCCCCTGAATGTTAAAGCCCGGATAGTTCAGACGGTAACGTTGGAGTCTGTCAATCCAAGAGTCGTGAGTTCGAACTCCGGCTCGATCAGTAATTATTCCGAAATTTGACAAAAAGTCAGTTGTCTTTCACCAAATGGGTTTGGATCATGTGAGAGAACAGCCGGAGGCTTTGTTTAGATATCGTGGTAGTACTGGGGAGCGAAATATCAGGAATCCGCGATAAGGTGGTACATCAGACCTGATATGACCATAGCAGGTGAAGACGGCGTTAAACCCTACTATATAGATCAAATTAAATCAAATGTAATAATGTCATAAATTAATTGAACTCGTTCGGTATACAACTTACATTTTGAGCTTTCATTTGTTCTCTTAAATTGTCTAAATCATTGTGATTACCTGTGTTGTAATTTACATTTTTCACACACAAAAAATACTACATTATTAAATAAACTACACGGTATTTCGAGTTTCATTCAATTAGTCTATACATTTGTTTCAAAACTTCCGGAAAAATAGAATACTTTGAACTAACTTAAAATCACAAGGATTTTATTTGGAAACATAATTGAGCGGTTTAAGAAATAATAACTATACATAGTACACTCACCATGACAAGAATGCGAATCATTGTGCATCAGATAGCCCGAGTAACAAGCACAATAGTAGGAGCCGTTTGTGTTCGTACACGCGTGTGAACAGCCGCCATTGTCTTTCTTGCATTCGTCAACATCTAGAAGAAAGTTTGCTCATTGTTAGTGGTCTCCATAGCCCAGCCATGGGATCCCTAATTATGACTTCAAGGAAATCAGTGTAATACTAGTATGGCTTCAAAGTGCCTACAGTTGAATCTCTTCAAATTCATAACACAATATAGTGGTTTTGAGGTATTTTATATCATAGATTGGTGAACAGAGTAATGTGTTTCATTGTGAATGGAAATATATCGTTTTCTGAAAATATTATGGGAAAAGAAGAAATAAGCAATTTTATGTTTCCATTTAAAATCAATTGCGAAACCATATCGTCGGTGTAAATGCAAAACATCGTGTGTCGATTTTTGTAATTTTAAAAGTCAAATCTTGTGTGCCCAGTTTAGACAATTCTTGCAGGTTTTGAGGTATGTTTACTAAACAGAAATGTTGACACATTATTCGTAAATAATGTGTCCAAATTTCAAGTAAATCCTTTAAGTTTGGGAAAAGTTATTACACTTTTTCCGTATCCTTTAAAATTTTCCAAAAACGAGATACGAGGTTTTGCATTTACAACGACGATATGCGCTTGAGGTTTACGTAAAAATGGTACTTCTTCCCTACAGCTTCAAATGGTTTTGTGGAGAGCCATGGAAAAGTGAATATTAGTTCAGTAGAGTATACTAACCTTGACACGAGTGACCGTCCGACAACAATGTAAATCCATGAAAACACGAACACGAATAACTCCCGTTATAGTTGGAACAGGAATGTGAACATCCGCCATTGTCAGTCTGACATTCGTCTACATCTGCAAAACAACAATTACACAATTTGCAAAATTATGCCAAACGTCATTTATGCTTAAATGTCACTGACATACTCCATACAGTGTTTATCTCTAATAAACAATAATGTGAATCTTAACCTATGATCGACTGTAATACGACATTGTCATAAAATTTACCCATGCGGATGGACCATTGAAATACTCGGAATATCGCTGCTTTTCTACGAAAACCTCGTAACTGCAGCTTGTTTAAAGCTGCAGTTACGAGGTTTTTGTTGAAAAGCGACGACATGTACTAATAGATAGGTCAGCTCACAGATATACAAGAAGCAAGTCGTCGGTGTAAATGCAAAACATCGTATGTCGATCCTTGGGATTTTCAAACTACAAACTTGTGTGCCCAGTTACAGACAATTCTTGCAAGATTTGAGATATTTTACTGATCAGTATAAATGACACATTATTTGTGAACAATATGTCCAAATTTCAAGTAAAACATTACAGTTTGGGAAAAGTTATTACACTTTTTTCCCTCCCCTTTGAAATTTTCCAAAAACGAGATACGAGCTTTTGCATTTACAACGACGAAGTGCTTATTACAAATATTGCATTTATTATAGTTCAGTGCTGAATGATTAGCCATCGTTCCAAGATGGGTCAAACAAACATTAGATATGATTATTGTATATACGAATCTTTGTATTTATTGTACAACATAGTTCGGTTCTGAACGCTTATCGTTCTAAAGTTTAAGCAGCAATTTGGATAATTTCATGACTTACCTTCACATGATAACTCGTCAACACTTAGGAGATACCCATCGTTGCAGGAACAGGTGAAACTTCCATCAATGTTGGTACACACGTGGTCGCAGCCTCCGTTGTTGAGCAAACATTCGTTCACGTCTTGTGAAATAAAACATAACAACGATAAAAAATGATTTCGTGCATTTTTTACGTGAAGAAGAGCACAGACTTGATGAGTCTATTAGCAAGTCAAAATAAATGTAGTAAATGCATACCTATAACGGCCAGGTAACACACATTTAATGCAATTGTTATCAATCAAACTCAAAATGGTAGGAAAATCGATATTTTTTTCTCGAATTATCATTGTAAATTTGTAAAACTATACATAACATGTCATAATTCATAAATGAGTTTAATCATGACAAAGAAAATGGTATTTGCAGTTAAAGAAAGCAACAGGGATACCGTACCTTGACAGAAATGATTGTCCATTTGAAGCCCATACCCAGGAAAACACGAACACGCATAAGACCCATTATTATTGGTACAGATATCTGAACATCCGCCGTTATTTTTACTGCATTCGTCCAAATCTGAAAAATATTAGTGGTTATTTCAATGGGAAATCGTATATCTGCTGATTAATCGCTTTTCTTTTTTTAAGCATTGCATGAGTCGAGACTAATTTCTAATAATCTCAATAAGAGAATATATGATAACCGGCGTTTTCAAATTCTATTCCACATAAAAAATTCCATATGGCTCATTTTCTTAATAATCACTAAATCGATGATCATTTTTTTTATGCAAAGGATTACCATTTATGATATAATAAAATGTAACATAAAACACACCTCTGCACGACCACCCATCCTCGTCGATCAAATATCCCACAAAACAACCACATTGGTAGTGACCTTCTTCATTCGTGCACGTGTGAGAACAGCCTCCATTTTCTACCAGACATTCATTGACATCTAAAATATAGTTTGAAATAATGAATTCGTCTAGGCATACCAAAAATTGATGAAATGTTTGCATTTCATTGTTATATTTAAAAGAGTGTACTTATGTAAAGGAAATAATTGACTAGTTCATCTCTTTTATTATTATATTTTGATATTTTTGAAGTGTTCCATCACAAAAATGGCTCGAATGCAATCTTAGCATTAATTAAAACATCATACATTACAGGAACCGATTAAAATGTGTAAAAGAGAATAAGGACAAAAGACTTGTCCATGTCTAAAAGTGTAAATAATTCGGTAACCACTTGAGGTAAGTCGATCAAAATTTACATGCATCATGTACATAATTATACTGCTTCACATGTCACAGCAAAAATTTCAGTATTTTCTCAACAAACTTTGTCATATGGTGCCCCCGCTTTTTTCACGTTTTGGCACGTGCAAAGCGTGGATGTTTGGGGATTTCAAATTTCTTTTGTTGTCTGACAAACCATCTATCGGGAAACAGAAACACATAAAAGATGATTTCAATACCATTATCCGCTGCTATGCGTTCTTCAAAGGAACTACGCTTATTAGCTATAGGACGTTTGCAAGCTGGAGATTCAGTTGCAAACGTAGCAAACTTTTTAGGCATTTCAATGCGTACTGTTAGGAGGTTGCGTGCTAAATATGCTGCCACTGGGTCAGTTGAGGACATTCGAAGGTCCGGACGTCCAAGAGAGACGATTTTACCTCAAGACAGGCATATCATTTTGACGCACTTGCGTAATCGGTTTACTGTTCCCCGTCGTACAGCCATTAATACACCTGGCCTTAAACACCCTCATATCAGTGCTAGAACCGTCAGTCGTCGTCTTCGTACGACAGGGCTTCGTTGCCGACGTCCATATACCGGCCCTCGATTAAATAACGCTCATCGGCGTAGACGTTTAAACTAGAAATACCATAATTTGATAATAAATTACTGAAATTTTTTGCTGCGACATATGTAGCAGTATATGCACATGATGCATGTAAATTTTGGTCGACTTACCTGAAGTGGTTACCGAATTATTTACACTTTTAGACATGGGCAAGACTTTTGTCCATTAGTTTATTTACCTTGGCATTCATATCCGTCTGTATATAATACAAATCCCGTGAAACATTGACATGAATATGATCCTTCATCATTCATACATATGTGAGAACATCCTCCATTATCTATAATACATTCATCCACATCTGTCGAGGAAAAGAAAATAATAAAATAAATTACTAAATTAAACACAGGACCAACTGCAAGTACCGTCTATAGTTTAACAGTAGTATGCACAGCCGCCATAAATGTGACGAACGCTCGTTTTCAAATCACATTCTGTGTTTGTACATTGCTGAGGATAACCGCAACTGTATACGGTAATTCGTTTTTACATACAATATTCAGATCGAGTAAGAAATACATACCCAAAATCAATGTTCATCGTCACTAAGAAGATATCCTTCGCCACGTGAACAAGTATACAATGTAGTCACCATTTGTGTTTGTACAATGATGAGTGCATCCACCATTTTACGCGGTAAATTCGTTTATACATACAATAATCAGATCGAGTAAGAATAGTCACTACGACATAAATGTCCATCGTCTTCCAGTAAATATCCTGCGTCGCACGAACAATTATTTGCACCATATGTATTTGTACAGTGCTGGGAGTAGCCGCCCTTGTACGTGGAACACCCATTTTTGCATATAAATATCAAGATCGACTATGAATACTTACCACGACAGAAATGTCCATCGTTACCCAGTAAATATCCTGCGTCGCATGAACAATTATAGCCACCATCTGTGTTTGTGCAAAGCTGAGAGCATCCACCATTGTACTTTAAACATTCGTTTATGTCTGCAATGCATTGAGTAAAAAAATTAAATGTATTACAGATTTCATTTCAAATAGCGCAGCTTTAGTTTTTATTATCATAAATTTCATGGCTGGGCTTTTAAAATAACAATTCAGTATTTTTTTCTGGTATACCTGATGTATATGTGTACTATGATACAAGTCTTTTTGAAGAACGTAGCGCTATGTGCGAAATATGAACACATTTTGAATTAAGGTCAATGTCAGGAGTCAGGTCAAATTAAATCCGCAATAGCATTTCGATATTTACTAGGAAACTAGATATCCGTTAAATATTTAACCAAGAATTGTAACTCTACCAAAAGTATCGTTCATAAACAAAGAATTTGGGTTTTACTCATTATAACATTAGAAAATAGATAATTTGTTATTCGACACGAGCCGTGTTATGTATTAGATAGAGGATGTATAGTAGATTCTACGCGAAATAAACATTCAAATGCGCGCTCTCTATCTGATTGAGTGTTCGATAGCAATTCATTTGAGACGGGGGCGTGGCTTCGTGTAGACGTCACATAAAACTAGCCGACAGTCTCATTTATACGAAATAATTATACCGGCGAAATTTTAAAATATACTGCAATTTCATTGGTCCAAAGACTAAGTCGAACACCAAGACATAACCTAACTTACAACCGACCTTCACATAAATGACGATCCATCGTAAGCTGGTACCCGTCATAACAAGAACATCCATAGGAACCATCAGTATTGGTACATATATCGGTACAGCCAGCATTTTCGTCACTACATTCGTTCACATCTGATACATGTAACAGAGTACAAATGTTAAACATCGTTCAAAATTACAATAGATTTATCATGTTGGCTATTAAAGAAAAGCTCGCTAGATCAACAACATTTTAATTAAATCTACCACGACTTTTCTTGAAGATGCAATAAGCATCAACATTTCTTGGTGCGGGAATATGATATTTCGACAACATATAACAATTCCAGTAACATCTTGTTTCTTGTGTGACCATATGGCGTTTCTATGAATGACGGATGGAAATGACGTCGGTCATTTGCGGATCTGTAGTACTTTTTCACAGACAAATGTGTATGAAATAATATCAAGACTCACAATAGAGCAGAATCATACCTATACAAATATGGAAGTCTTCTCCTGTGGCATAACCCGGAAAGCACTTGCAGTTGTAACCCCCGTCGATGTTTGTGCATGAATGTGAACAGTCCCCGTTGTCTGTCAAACATTCGTTTATATCTGTGAAGAAGAATTAACGTTTACGGTTGTATTATTTTTTGTAAAAGAGACCGAGAATTATCATTTTTTGATTGTGAAAATGTGTTTCTTACCGAGTATCTATCTATGCATTTCACAAATAAGGCAAACGTACTCGATGGTGAAAATTATTGCTTGCAAAAATACTATTAAATAAAAAGTACCGTGTCTGCGGTACGTCAATCGACATTGCGTGTCAATATGTCCAATTTTCACGAAAAATAGTTTCTCAGTAATGATTGTTTTGTGGTAAGAATTTCTTGGTCATCTTTATAGAAACGACTACGGTAGAGCGACCAATCAAATTGCTGCTTTTCAACAGAAATCTTGTAACTGCAGCTTAAAAAAGCTTTTAAGCTGCAGTTTTGAAATGTCGTTGAAAAGCGACGACATGTGTACCTTTGCAATCAAATCCATCAGAGTCTAGTTCGAATCCGTCAAAGCACGAGCAGAAGAAGCTTCCTTCTGTGTTGTTACACACGCTCGAACATTCGCCATTATGTACAGTACACTCGTCTACGTCTACAATATGTTTACACGTACTAAAATATCAAAAATCCGTACTTGCAACAATCCATATTTTGACTAAGAGTGAAGTCCTGTTCATGTCACAATCAGGATCGTGATACTTTTACTTTCGAGATACTTTCAATAAGTATCCGTATACTTTCAACAAGTATCGGTATACTTTGAATAAGAATTCAAAGTATACTGATACTTGTTCAAAGTGTACCGATACTTGTTGAGAGTATACAGATACCTTTTGAACGTATCTTGATAGTGAAAGTATCACGATATTGATATCCTGATTTTGACATGAACGGCAACTCATATTTGACACATTCTGTCTGTAGTTTAATCTCATACACCTATTAATCTGCGCCTTAAAAACAGACATAACTATCATAGACCCAAATGTTTCATAAATACAAGGTAATGTCGCGTTCTATAAATTCCTGGGTCAGCAGCAAACACATCAACAGCAACATCAACGAATACCATCAAGAATTAAATATTTTGAAAAAAAGGTATACGAGGATACGAAGTATTTACGAATGGATATCCATGGTGATCATTTGGTACAAAATTGTTGGTTTTTTAAAATAAAGAAAACAGTATGCACCGAAGAACTTGATTTATCATTGTATTAGTTTGACGTGCATAGCAAAAGTCAATTCCTACACGCTCAGAATAATTTTAAGGAACTAGAAAATCATGTCATAATAGATACATGTATGTCAGAACGATTCATTGGTACAATGAATCGTTCTGACTTACATGTAGCTACTATGACATGATTTTTTAGTTCCTTGAAAATGTTCTGAATGTTCTGAATTTGAATCAGAATAAAAGAATACAGTATTTTGTTATTCAGATTCCAGATGAACATTTCGACTAAGACTTCATACCGATGCACGAAACACCGTCCTCAGTTAACTGATATCCCCCGTAGCACGAACAGAAGTGACCCCCGTTAGTATTGTTACATACACTGCTGCACCCTCCGTTGTTGTCATTGCATTCATTGACATCTATAAATTAAAAAAAAAATGAGTCGGGATCTGGAAAATTTTCTCTCGTATAACAATAGCTACAAATTAGGGGGAATGGCTTATAAAGACTAAACAAATATACAGTGTCATAATGTGTACGTATTGTTATAGGTATCAGTGCACCCTCGATTATTATCTGCATGAAAATCATGAGAGAAACAATACAATTAGTGTCTCAACGTCAATATCACATTGCCTACTTTGAAATATCTATATTTTGGCTTGTACGGAGTTTGCAAGTAAACGCTTATGACAAGATATTCGAATTCTTTTGAACAGAAAGTGGATAATGTAGAACCCCTTACAGAAAATAAGGGAACAAAAATATTGATTTGTATGTTGGCTATATCCAAGATCTCGGGAAATTCATCAGATGATCTAGCATTTAACAGACACCGGAACAGCTGCTGTTATGTAAGTCCCACTGGTTTATTCGATCCATTTTTATGTTAATCTTCCCCTAATGAAAATGTTAATTTTTATGTCGGTTATATTAAGGATCACACGAACATTCATTCGATCCTATTGTATTGTAATGTTCGTTAGAAGACCTTCCATTACATACGTCACATTTGGTTTATTTAGCCTTGTTTCACCTTATGCTGCATCGTGCAGCAGTTTTGAACTTGCTGAATCGATCTTTATAACAATCATTTTTTCAACAAAAACCTTGTAACTGCAGCTTAGAATAAGCGAAGCTGCAGTTACGAGTTTTTTTTGTTGAAAAGCGACGACATGCTAACCTACCCGTGCACAAATGTTGGTTCGTATGTAGACTATATCCAGGACCACACGAACATTCATAAGAACCTCTAGTATTGTTGCAAATTTGAGAACAGCCTCCGTTGTATATATCACACTCGTTGACATCTACATGTAAATCAAAGCAAAGTACATACATGTATATGATGTCACATGATGAATTATGCAAAGAATCTTAGTTACATTTCTGTAACACCGGTTTTTTAAGCCCTTCAAATGTTAGTAGGTGATTCAATGTAACATTAGTTTTGGGCCAATGTTTTTAGACGGAAGTAGTTGTGCTGTAATTGCATATACAACAAATAATTTTGCGTGTTGTTATGAATTTTACAATTTCCTAAACATTGCCGCATGTGGCACACCTGATAGGTGTCATTAGGAACACAAACATAGGAACACAAACATGTCTTCATCAACACCAAGGCTATAACACACTATGTAGCACAACTTTCTCTCACTCGTGAGGTCACGGGTTCGATTCCCGGTAGCGACAAACATCTTTTCAGAAAAAATTGTCTCTCCCCAATGGGGATGGTAGATCTACTAGTAATACTTGTATAATACACCACAGGAATCCACGGCTATGTGCTCCAGCCGCTACGATTTGACCATAGCAGTTTCAAACGGCGTTAAAACCCTAATAAATCAAATCATTATCACAAGGTCCGATTACTTGTTGTTTTGAAGATGGTTGAACATACCGTTACAGGTTTTCATGTCATCATCAAGCCGGAATCCCGAGTCACATGAACATCGATAACTTCCTACATAGTTCAGACAAGTCCCTGAACAATCGCCATTGTTTAAACTGCATTCATTTATATCTGCAACAGTAAGAGTAAACAACTTTCCGTCGGTGTTATTGCAAAACCTCGTTAGTACAGCTTGATTAAAGCTGTAGTTACGAGATTTTTCAATAATACAGACGGCCTGCTTTTTAGCTAGCTGCTTGTATAAAAGGTAGGGCTAAAATGAATACCAGGGAACCCACCACACAAGAAGACCACCATCTGCCAAATGATTTAACCTGGTCCCAATAAAATAACTAAACTGACGTCCAAAAGAAACGCTCCTATGAAATTTGTCGTTATTTTCCTTATGCCTGCTACAATATTGATAAAATGTATACGGTATATTATCATGTTGTCCGCCAATTACGGCAAATGAAAAAATATGCGTTTCTATTCACCAATATGTCCATTTCCGGTGACTGGTCACGTTTTCTAGGTGCGCTTCGTGTACGTTTATCACGTGATGGAATTGGTCAAATTTTACACAGTAGCATGTGTTAGTAAATAGGCAGCCACGAATTCAAAGATTTTCTTATTAAGGTTCACAGACCCTGAAAAATCTACACTTTCTGGCCATACGAAATACATCAAATTTCACACACTTGTAAATACACATCACTTAAGTTAATTCACCGTGCCGGAATTCAAGATTATGCCTCAAGAAGAAAATAAGTTGAAAATATTATTTTACTATAGCCTATATTCATATGCAAGGGAGGTAATTTTTAACATTTTTGTCAAATATTTTCATAAGTATGCATTAATTCAAAATTATAAACCGTGCAAAATGCTTATGTTTGTATTTGGAATGGAAATGTAACACAGTTTAGGAATTATTTGCACTTTTCAAATTTCGCATCTGGCTCTTTGGTGCTTTTGAGGGGTCGAATACCTTAAACACCCGAATTGAAGGATACCAAGACTAAATTCTGAAAAGGGAGCGCGTTTTATGGCCATTTTTGAATGCGACGAATGCACAAACAAGTCGCAAGACGGTTTAACATATTGTGTTTCTCGATTCGGTGTCTTGATCGACGTGTTAGAATTCCGCGAACGTCTACCGATCGGTCGCGCTCAACTAGACCTCATGTAACGCCTGTAAAGCAAGACAATTCACCACGTTAACGTCGTGTACGTTTCAGGTTGTGACGTTGGGATCGACGTTCTGTCGAGTAGTCGGTTACTGTGGTGGCTAAATAAGTGTTTTTCTGGTAACTGTTGTTGTTGCAAGTAACGTTTAAAATAGACACTCTGCTCGGAAAATAGAGCTCGTAGATAAGCCATTTTTGAATACTGGAAACACCAAAACAAGCCGTCTGACGTTTTTCCATCTTGCAGTGCACGATTAGGCATCTTGGCCAAAGTCAGATAGACCTCGCGTAACGCCTGTTATACAAGAAGCTGCCTCACATTAACGTCATTTGCGTTTCATGTTTGAGACGTTGAGATCGACGTCGCGTTTAGTATTCGCTAATTGTGGTCACCAAATAAGCCGTTTTACGGTATCTTTTATCGTCGCAAGTCAAGGTTGAACCACGCGCTACTTATTTTTAAATGGAAATTCTGATATCGCTCTGTTTAAAAGTGCCGTTTTTCTAAAATGTAACACTTTGATAATTTCTTTATCATCATTTTGCAACAACAGATAATCAAATTTACAAATGGAAATAAGTTTTTGTAATTTCAAATCAGATTTACTGAATAATCGGACATTTATTAGGATTGAGGCGTTTCTTTTGGAAGTCAGTATATGAGAAGTGCACCATAAAGGACATACAAATGAGTACTTGCGATCTGTATGCTGCTATTGGTGGAATTCTTTGTTAAGTAGCCTAATGGTACAAGGATCCCAAAGGACAATTATCCGCTTTATACAAGTGATTTAACATGATCCCAATAAAATGACTATGAGAAATGCACCATAAAGGACATACAAATGAGTACTTGGGATCTGTATACTACTGTTGGTGGAATTATTCGTTACCAAGTAAGACCCCTGGCAGATGATGATTGACATTTTAGTCGTGACTAATCACTAAATATGTTTAATACTAGATCTGAAAACAATCTGAAAGTGGAAAACAATCATTGGGTAACAATTGTTTACATGTGATAAATCTGTACTCGGGTAGTTGTGAGCTTGTACATGCACCATGCCAGCAGAAACGTAATCCTTTCTTTCACATGGACAACATATTTGGCAAAGAAACGCATGGTCGAGCATTCAAATTGAACATTGAAATAAAATTGTTTGGTCGCATGCTTTGTTCTCGTATGCGTATAAATGTACTAAATGTATCCAGCCCCTCAAAATCACCAAAGACCCAGATACGAAATTTGAAAAGTGCCGTAATTCCTAAGCTGTTTTAAATTCCATTCCAAATACAAACATAAGCATTTTGAACGGACTAGAATTTCGAATTAATGCATACTTATGGAAATATTTGACAAAAATGTTCAAAATGGTCTCCCTTGCATATGATTAAAGAGTAAAATAATATTTGTAAATTATTTTCTTCGTGAAGCGTAATATTGAAATTCGGCACGGTGAATCAATTTATTTGAAGTGTATAAAAAAAGTGTGTGTAATTTGATTCATTTCGTATGGCTAGAAAGTGGTGATTTTTTTGGGTCTGTAGACCTTAGAATGACGATTTGCAAGCCATCGTTCATGACTGTTTTGTAAAACTATCTTATTACATTTCATGTTATCAAAGGCAATTCTTACCCTAGCAAGTTTGACCATTTAGTTCATATCCACTGATACACGTACATATCGTCGGTGCTATGACAAAATTGCGTAACAAATTAGTTACGTAATTTTGTCAATTTTTTTTATAAATGCTTTCTACGTAGTTTGTAGGAGCACATATCCTGTCAAAACGGCGTTTCTCTACACCTATTAGAACTCTTTCAATTATCATGTGACAAAATTGCGTAATTCGATTTAGCTGACAAAAATGCGTTGTACATAGAAAAATTACTTACACGAGAGTAATAAAAGGCTGAGAAATGGCATTCTCCACTGTTTTTCTTCTACTTTGACCAATAAATAAACCGTAAGTTATGTTCAATTACCTTATTTTACCTTAAAGAAGCTAAATTGTTCATGTAGTTATTGAGTTACGCAATTTTGTCGGCACATTTTTTAAAGCGGTAAAAACGTTTTTGGCTCTCCTGAAAAATGGTTTTCGAGCAAAAATTCCAGTTACGCAATTTTGTCATAGCACCGACGATATGTAACTACCGATAACATTGATGCACCCCCGAGAGCATCCGTGGTCGCCTACATTATGTAAAACTATCCTTACCCTGGCAAGTTTGACCAATTAGTTCATATCCACTGATACACGTACACATATAACTACCGAGAACATTGATGCACCCCTGAGAGCATCCGTGGTCGCCCACATTATGTAAAACTATCCTTACCCTGGCAAGTTTGACCAACTAGTTCATATCCACTGATACACGTACACATATAACTACCGATAACATTGATGCACCCCTGCGAGCATCCGTGGTCGCCCACAAAGCATTCGTCAACGTCTGTAATAATTATAGAAACAATTCGCATATATGTTTCGCGTTTCGCAAACGTTTTCATTGTAATGGCAATGGTAATTATGTTATATTCATAGTTGCGCTTTTCGTTAGCTAGGATAACACGTTAAGTACTGGTATTTTATTTACAAAAGATATATACCCTGTTGGTGATACCCCCTTCTCAATACTGCAGAACTGCATGCATACAAATAGCCATATGATCGTAATTTGAGAAATGCTATGAAATTAAAAAAATAGAATAAAAATAACATGTTAACTATCTTTCCGAAAACAAACAGTGCTAGGCATTATTGAATTTTACCATTTCAAAAAGACAGAAAAAACTTGAACGAAATTTGAATTAGAAATTCAAAGGGGTTTTACATAAAACCGTCATTGTCTGCAAATTTTGCATTTTTCTCTCTCTCTAATTCGATGAAAATGCGACACATTTCTATTGAATTCTGGTATATTGATAAGTATATAACTAACCGATTAGATAAAACATAAATCGTCGGTGGTATTGCAAAACCTCGTAACTCCAGCTTTAATAAAGCTGGAGAAACGAGGTTTTACAGTAACACCGACGACATGTACTTGTACGCAAACTTTACCTCGACAAATTCTTCCGTCCACAATAAAGCCATCCGGACACGAGCAGACAATTGTGTCATTGACAAAGTTACAGACATGCGAGCATCCACCGTTATTAATATTGCACAGGTTTGTCTCCTCCGTGTACTGAGCTGCAAATATAGGACAAAAGAAATAACATATCGTCGCTATTATTATCCGGACACAAGCAGAAGATTGTTTCTGACAAAGTTACAAACGCGGGAGCAACCGCCGTTATTAATATTGCAAAGGTTTGTCTGAGCTGCAAATATAGGACAATAGAAATAACGTATCGTTGCTGTTAAATTATCCGGACACAAGCAGAAGATTTTTCCATTGCCAAAGTTACAAACGTGCGAACAGCCACCATTATTGATATTGCAAAGGTGTGTCTCCTCCGTGTACTGATCTGCAAAATATAGGGCATAATGTTTAGCTACCATTACACATATCGCGAAGGTTTATTTCAGCCGAGTATTTTCCTGGAGAAAAGAAGTTTAGATTACAAACAAGTGCAGACCTAGACAATTAATGGCAATAACACCGCATTTCATCAAGATCTACACGTATGTTTAATTATCTTGGATCAGTTAATTTTGTACAAGGTTTTTACAAAAAGTTGTTTTCGTCTAAAGATTATCATAATCGAATGAACAGGCGCTTCTGATTGCACGTGTTGTAAAACCGGAACGCCCCCGGACGTATTCAAGGTATTGGCTCAATTCCCGCGAGGTGTAAAATGCACAAAGACGTGGAGTAATTTAATCACTACATTTTGGCCGACTTCGATTGGCGGTAGTTCGAGCTATTAGTCTAGGAGGTAGATGAGGTTTAATTGCGGTAAAAGCACCATACAACTTTTAGACTGATTCTTGTAGCAAATTGTCTCAGGAGTTCGGAAATGCGCATCTGACGCGCATCCGCCTAGATATAAGGGGAGAAAATTGAGGTTAAAGTTGTCTGCCCTTGGATTTTGAAGCCAAAAATGGAAATCTTACTAGGCATTTCTTTTAAGGGATTGAGTTATAACAAATGGTTTAAAATTGGTAAATATATGCACATATCATCTCCATACATATTTTAATAGTCTTTAATGAATGTTTTTGTTCCATAAAAATCCAAGATGGCCGCCAGAATGTCTATTTTTAGCAACAAAAAGGTATTTTTTTAAAAAAAAAGATTTTTTCTGGGATGCATATACGCTGATTTTAATTTTTATGCATGGATTTAATAAATATAAACTAGGAAATTGTCTCATGAGTTCGGAAATGCGCGTCTGACGCGCATCCGCCTAGGCATAAGGGGAGAAAATTGAGGTTAAAGTTGTCTGCCCTTGGATTTTAAGCCAAAATGGAAATCTTACTAGGCATTACTTTTAAGACATTGATTTATTACAAATGGGTTTTAATTGGTAAATATATGCACAATTCATCTCCATACATATTTTAAAGATGTTTTATAGAAGTTTTTGATTCATAAAGATCCAAGATGGCCTCCAGAATGTCTATTTTTAGTAACAAAAGGGTCTTTTTTTGTAATAAGTTTTTTTTCTGGGACACATGTATGTTGATATGAATTTTTATGCACATATTTAATAAATATTAACCAATCGGAACTTAGCAAATTAGGAAAAATAAGTTTTGGATAGTATTGAAACGGATTTTTAAGCTTAAATTGCATTTTCATGTCCTGAAAATTTTGCGAAAAGCATTTGGATGCATTCCTTTTAAGGCATTGATTCAGTACAACCGGCATTTAATTGCGAAAATATGCACATATCATCTCCATTCATATTTCAATGATGTTAAATGAAAGTTGTTGATCCATAAAAATCCAAGATGGCCGCCATAATATCTATTTTTAGTAAGAAAAACGTCTTTTTTAAATAATATTTTTTTTTCTGAGACACATATATATGCTAACATGAATTTTTATGAATGTATTTGATAAATATTGACTTATTGTAACATAGAAAAGTAAGGAAAATAAGTTTTGGATAGTAGGGAAATAAGTTTCGGATAGTGTTGTAAACAAAATTTTAAGCTTAAATTGCATTTACATAATCCTGAGGAGTTTGCCAAAAATTTTTCGAGCCATAGATTAAACACATTTACTTTTATTATTTTCAATATACATGTGTGTTATACATTGTAAATGCATTTCACATAATCACTTAGTACGGATACTTATAACCATCAAGAATTATGTAAAGCCAACATGAATGCCAAGATGGCCACCATTTTATGAATTCTGTTGTATAAATGGGCTTACTCTGTTCAGAATCCCTCATTCGGTTACCTACAAGGTTATTGAATACGACACATACCTTTAAGGTGCCAATACAGATGATGAGGATCATGATATGGTGCATAGTAGCCTACTTTCTGGATTGTGATGCTGTGGAACTGAAAGGATTACTTTATTAGCTCACCTTAGCAGAAAGTGCTGAGGGTGAGGTATCGTATTCACTCGCCATCCGTCGTCCGCCTGTCTGTTCACAAGTGAAAAAAATACTTTCCTCCCATACCATAAATCCTAGAGTTTTCAAATTTTGTATGTAGAATCTCATTGTATGAAATCCCCATACCAAAATGTTTCAAGTGATTGTGGTACAATGAAATTTAACCATTATGTTGTGGGACCTGTATCAAATTTCGCATAGTGAAAGAAGGAAATCCAGTTCAATCTACTACACTTGAATCGTTTGACCTAGGGCTTTGAAATATGGTCTATGGAATTGTCTTATAGCAACCCCTAAAGTACTTCAACTCATTATGTTATAATGAAGATTGGCCCATTGTGTTCGTATTAGATTACATAAAGAGACAAAAAATCTAGGCTTATTTTTATTCTGGCTTTCAAGGGCTTTCAGATTTGGAGTGCTGAATTGTCTGAAATCCCTCTGCCAAAATGCTTTTAATTATTGTGCTACAATTAAGTTGGGTCCTATTTTGTGAAATACCATTTTCTAGATATAGACGGAGGAGCAATTCATCGACAATTTTCTACTCCCTATATGTTTGACCTACAACTTTGAAATTTAGTTCGTATAATTATCTTATGGTCTTTAATTAAAATACTTGAAAGTTTTGTGGTGTAATGAAAATTGGCCCTTGGGGATATCCTTGGGATATTGTATTACATATGGAGAGCAAGAATGAAATCTTGTACAATTTTCTGACAAATGTTTGCCTGAAATGAAAATTGGCTGGAAGTTGTTGGTCTGGGATGAGGCAGAAGGTATCTGATCAATACATACAATCTCCTTTAAACCTTGTTGTTGTGCGATGTATGGTCATCTCGACTTTCTTGTCTAGATAAAACACGAATGTATTAACATACAACAAACTAAACTGGGTAAGAACTGTTGGTATTACACAAAGCTATCGGTGGAATTATGGCCATGGCTGTAATATTTCTTTGGCTTAATATATTATATTTATGTTCAATGAGATTTAAGGCCAAAATGGGCCTCTCAGAGCGCATTCAAATTGATTCTAAGGACATTTAGATTGTCAAAATTTTCTTGGGGGAGGACATTCATCCCCCGATGTTCAGAGATGTTGTCTCTCATGTGCTCTCCCCCACTTGTTTGAATCAGCATTTTCAATGTTGCACCACTTTCAATAATAGCTTGAAAGCCCATGTGAATACTTGAGACAAAATATTTTACTTAAACTCCTACATTTTAACCCAAAATGGGCTAAAAGCTCCAGTTTTTCTTGGAAAATATTTCTATTACAACTCCCTTTTTAGAAGACTTGGTTGACAGCCTGTAGTTCCTCTAAGCATGTCTCAATTCTCAATTCCAAGACTTGTTTGATGATACCATGGGTTATCATGTCAGTTGTTACAGCAACTTCACTGTCACATGGGGTTCTACAGGACAAGCTTATACTGTAGATGAGTCGAAATCATACACAATTTGCGCTAATGAACAAGGGAAAGCTGGTCCATAGAATACATCTGGTATGTTCCCTGTAACCTATGTATTTTGTGACTGTCCTGCGAAATCGAAAGGCCAGTTCAAAAATGAAAATGCAGCAAATGTAATAATATATGAATTAGGTGTGATAAAAGATGATAAAAACTATTAGCGACAATCAATGACATTGGCGTGATAGCAAAAGAAGTCAAGTATCACCAAAGCTGCAAGGAAACCTGCATCATGGCAAGGGTCTGGTTGAGGAAGCCTATCTAATGGACAAATCACATTCAGCTGATGATCATACTGTTAATTTACTATTTAAAGAATCTCATTCAGGAATCACTAGTAGAGTGCGATGGAGCTGAATTCTTGGCATCTCTGCACAAACTTTACATCAGCTTCTTGGATGATGAAGCTCAACAAATACAGGTTACGTCAGTCTTGGAGTAAAAATCAGTAAGTGTTGCGCTGATTTACTACTTGACAGGTTTAGTGAAGGATTTAGAGAAAGACCTCAAGGATCAGTCTGAACCTGTAACAGTGGAAGCCCTTGCCAAATGCCAAGCAGATCCTCCTGGAAATTTAATTAGATTCTTCAATGTGCTGTACACATGGTCAAAGGGTACCCTTAGAATTTAAGATTGCCAGAGCCTAACCACCCTACAATTTTGTCATTTAGGAAAGGGTTAAATAATTGGGCTGCTTCAAGACTAAACCTCCTAAGTAGTATGTTGTCTCAACAATTGAGCTGTGATCAAAATCAAAACTAGAAGGACTAGCTTTCTCTGGCACATCATAGCGCATTGTGTATGATTTCGACTCATCTACAGTGTTAGATTGCCCTGTAGAATCCCTTATGGCATGAAGTTGCTGTAGCAACTAATGTGATATACCGTGATATCATCAAACAAGTCTGGGAGAATAATCGATGCATATTTGGAGGAACTACCTCTGGACAGTCCAACAGACGCACATGTTTGTGCGTTTAACCAGGTATTTTCGTCAAATGGTTTCACTTCCCCAGGCCAGAATTTTTGTCCAATGTATAAAGTACAATTCCTTGACATGTTGACCTCCTTTTTGTCTTTATATCAATTATTCTGTGTACCTGGGAAACATAAAGATATAATATTATAAAGGTTATAGGATACTGTGTACGAAACTCGTACATTTTAAAACTTTACAAGGGCCACATCTTGAAAAAAGGTAATACCGGGTATATTAAGTTTCTGTGTAACAAAAAAAGAACAAAAAAAAGAATTCCATCAGATTCATTGCTTTCCAAAAGGGGGGTCTCATTTGCGCCCACGCACAGATTTTCTTGTAACTTTACTCATAGAATGCCCCTGACCTATGAACTACAAAAATATATTCGTTTTACTCAAAGAGTGCATATAGGTCTTTACGCGGCACCTTAAAGTGTTCCCTGTTTTCATTGATACTCGTCTTACGAAAACTCAATGTTGGCTATCTAGTTTTGGTATAAATCCACAAGTTTTAATACAAATAGCAAGAGGAGTCATTGTAGAAACTTTTGATACCAATACTGTTGGTCCCAACATGCACAAAAAATTCTTAGAAATTAATTTAGTCAGAAATTTTCAGAAAAATAGACGAGAAATTCTCAAAACCTAAAATTCTATCAAATATTTTTGTATGTTCCCATCTTTGTCAACCTATGAAATTGATAGGAAAGTTGGCCATATATGTTCCCTGTGTGTATGCAAAATTTGGTGAAAATTTGAAACCTGTAACATTGTCAAATAATGAGAATGGTGAACAACGGCACCTTAAGATGCTCCCGGATTTCAATGATACCTGTCTAGCAAAAGCACAATTTTGCTTACCTAGTTTTGATATCAGCCCAAAATTCTTAATCAGAATAGCAAGAGGAGTCACTGTAGAATATTTTGGTACCAGTATTGTTGATATCAACATGAACAAAAAAGTTCTTAGAAATTTATAAAGTCAGAAATTGTCAGAAAAATAGCCGAGAAATTTTCAAAACCTCTATCAAATATTTTGTATGTTCCCGTCTTTGTCAACCTATGAAATTGATACGAAAGTTGGCCATATATGTTCCCTGTTTGTATACAAAATTTGGTGAAAATTTGAAACCGGTAACATTGTCAAATAATGAGAATGGTGAACAACTGCACCTTAAGATGCTCCCGGATTTCAATGATACCTGTCTAGCAAAAGCACAATTTTGCTTACCTAGTTTTGATATCAGCCCCAAATTTTAAATCGGAATAGCAAGAGGAGTCACTGTAGAATATTTTGGTACCAATACTGTTGATATCAACATGAACAAAAAAATTCTTAGAAATTTATTTAGTCAGAAATTGTCAGAAAAGTAGTCGAGAAATTTTCAAAACCTAAAATTATATCAATTTGTTTTTGTATGTTCCCGTCTTTGTCAACCTATGAAATCGATAAGAAAATTAGCCATATAGATCCCCTGTTTGCATGAAAAATTTGGTGAAAATTTGAAACCGGAAACGTTGTCAAATAATGAGAATTGTGAACAACGACACCTAAAGATGCTCCCGGATTTCAAAGGTTTCCGTCTGGCAAAAGCCCAATGTTGCGTACCTAGTTTTGATATCAGTCCCAAATTTTAAATAAGAATAGCAAGAAGAGTTATTGTAGAACATGTAGAACATTTTCAGACCAATATTTTTAATAGCAACATGTCACATAATTTCTCAGAAATCTATTTGGTCAGAAATTGACAGAAAAACTACCCAAAAAATTATATGAAACCTAAAATTCAATCAAATTCTTTTGTATGTTCTCGTCTTTGTCAACCAATGGAATTAATAAGAAAGTTGGCCATATACGATCCCTTTTTGCATGCAAAATTTGGTGACAATTTGAAACCGGTAACATTGTCAAATTATAAAAATTGTGAACAACGGCATCTTAACATGCTCCTGGATTTCAATGGTACCCGTCTAGCAAAAGCCCAATTTTGCTTACCTAGTTTTGATATCAGTCCCAAATTTTGATTCAAAATTGCAAGAGGGGTCATTGAAGAACACTTTGGTACCAACACTGTTGATGCCAACATGCAAAAAAAATTCTCAGAAATTTATTTGGTCAGGAATTGTCAGAAAAACAGCCGAGAAATTTTCAAAACCTTCAATTCAAATAATTTTACTTGTATGTTCCCGTCTTTGTCAACCTATGAAATTGATAAAAAGGTTAGCCATATATGTCTCCTAGTCGTATGCAGAATTTGGTGAAAATTTGAAACCGGTAACATTGTCAAATAATGAGAATTGTGAACAACGGCACTTTAGAATGCTCCCGGATTTTAATGGTACCCATCTAGCAAAAGCTCAGTATTGCCTACATAGTACTGATATCAGTCCCCAATCTTAAATCAGAATAGCAAGAGGAGTCATCGTACAACATTTTTGTATCAATATTATTGATACAAACATGCGAAAATGATGCATGTTCTTCTCAAATCTGAGATTATCAAAAAGTTAATATGTCAACAAAGCAGTGGCTAGTTCATCATTACAATAGAAATATTAGCAATTTTGCATTCAAAGGCACAATTACTGTTCAATAAAAACTGTTTTTGTGTTCTTTTTATTATCTTGCGCAGTGTAGTAAAGAAAAAAATGTTTATACTTTTAATAATTGTGCGATAATGCTCTTATAAGGGCCCAGCACTGTAACCGGAAGAAGAAGAAAGTAGTCTAAGTGCTGATAAGCCACAAAGGAAAGTGAAAGAGGGTGACATAATAGATTAAATATGTAACATTATGCATCTCCTTTATTTTTCATCCCCACATTTTATAATTTACTCTGCTGTTTGGGATTTTTTCTTCCATTATATTATTGGTGGGTGGGGTACGACAATGTGCCCATTATTCTTTAAAATCATGTTTTTGTGTGAAAAAAGTTAAAATTGATGCCATGTGTAAGTTGGTTATGTTAAATAAAGACACAACAAAGCATAATGAGCTATTTACAAATGTATTTGAAAATAATTAAGTAAAATCTTAGATTTTACATTCTTAGAAATCTGGACCCTTTACACTTAAATTCAAAAACAACACTGTTACCGGTTTTATTTTTTCTTCATATTTTACCATAAGCATGAGCATATATAAGGGCATTTTTTATGTAAATTTTATAGGTTGACAAAAACTGGATCTAGGTGAATTTAAGACCTGGATTTGGTCGAAATACTTAAAAGCTAAAAAATTTGGCAATAAGGTCATACAAAATCTTCTCGGAAATTGGTTTTTGTTGAGTAATATATACTATTCTGGTTTATACACGATGAGAAATTATTAGACATTATTTTTGGGGACAATTTGGCTCGAATACGACAAAGCTGGGTGTATATGGCCTCGTTAAGTAAGGATACCCCCATTTTTAAGCAAAAATCTTAAAATTTCTTAATCCCTATTTTCCCTACTTTTCTATGTTCCAATAAGTTAATATCTATTAAATACATGTACATTCTTAAAGATACATATTAGCATAATATATATGCGTCCAGAAAAATCTCGTTTAAGAAAAAAACAACACCTTTTTGTTACTAAAAATAGACATTCTGGCGGCCATTTTGGATTTATATGGATCAAAAACTTTCATTAAACACCATTAAAATATGTATGGAGATGATATGTGCATATATTTGCCAATTAAAACCCATTTGTAATAAATCAATGCCACAAAAGAAATGCATCGAAACGCTTTTCGCAAAATTCTCAGGACATGAAAATGCAATTTAAGCTTCAAATACCATCCAAAACTTATTTTTCCTAATTTGCTTGGTTCCAATTGGTTTATATTTATTAAATATGTGCATAGAATTCATATCAACATACATGCGTCCCAGGAAAAAACACTTATTTAAAAAAAGACCCATTTGTTACTAAAAATAGACATTCTGGCCGCCATCTTGGATTTTTATGAATCAAAAACTTTTATAAAACATCTTTAAAATATGTATGGAGATGAATTGTGCATATATTTACCAATTAAAAACCATTTGTAATGAATCAATGTCTTGAAAGTAATGCCTAGTAAGATTTCCATTTTGGCTTAAAATCCAAGGGCAGACAACTTTGACCTTAATTTTCTCCCCTTATACCTAGGCGGATGCGCGTCAGACGCGCATTTCCGAACTTCTGAAATAATTTCCTAGTTTATATTTATCAAACACATGCATAAAAATTCAAAGCAGCGTATATGCATCCCAGAAAAAATCTTATTTTTAGAAAAAAAGACCCATTTGTTACTAAAAATAGACATTCTGGCGGCCATCTTGGATTTTTATGGACCAAAAACATTCATTAAACACAATTAAAATATGTATTGAGATGATAAGTGCATATACTTACCAATTTTTAACCATTTGTAATAACTCAATCCCTTAAAAGAAATGCCTAGTAAGATTTCCATTTTGGCTTCAAAATCCAAGGGCAGACAACTTTAACCTCAATTTTTTCCCCTTATATCTAGGCGGATGCGCGTCAGACGCGCATTTCCGAACTCCTGAGACAATTTGCTACAAGAATCATCCTAAAAGTTGTATGGTGCTTTTACCGCAATTAAACCTCATCTACCTCCTAGACTATATAGCTTGGTTGTTCCGTATACATTGTATTTTATTCAACTCCGATCTTTTTCAGCCAATGAACATCTTAGTTTGTCTAGACAAATTCGTCGTATTGCAGGTAAAAAATAAGGGATATCTCAAACGTGTAAATACATTGACTGTTACGGGGATTTTCAAAACTAAATAATTGATGAAAAATACTCATTTTTACTGTGTAAAATGTTTTGGGGCTGATTTAAATTCAGACCTGATCGAAAAGATACAGTTTGGTCAATCAAATAGGCGCCGTACCACCATTTCGTCTTGTGTGTACTGGAATACTTTGCATTCGCCTTGAATCAATAATCAATTACCATATGGAATCGTACCGCATGCAAACCCCGTAGAGAAACTGTTTGAACGATTTTAAATGCCACTGTTTTGTGCACATTTTGTCTTATCTAAACTATAAGCACTTTCAAACGACGCATTATCACCCTAACAATTGTTGGTTTTATTTTCTCATTAATTCAATGGGATACGTAAAAAAGTCCTTTACGCCTTTTCTTGAATATCAAATACATGCGGGTTATCCAAAACAAACACACAAACTAAGAAATTTATACATTTTGTTATACCTCTCAATCATTTCTTTGACCATAAAAATTTGAATTTTGATAGTTCAAAATATAGACGATGAGTTATTCTTACGCACCGGCTTTGATTTTTTAGTATGAGTGTCAAATGTCCCCTTTCGATATCCCAGCGTACTAATGCGTTTATATAATAACGCGCAATAGGTTTAACGTCTTTGTATGTTACATTAGGCAGTCTTTATGATATCATTAGTACATATATCCTTGCAAATATTGTCAGTTATCGCTGTATAATTAAGGCGTAATCTTTTCTAATTACTTATAAGGGCTTGACAGTTGCATACGTCCATACAATTTACATTTATCAGTTAACTAATATGGGAGTTTCGCACATTTATATCGCTGCTTTTCCACAAAAATCTCGTAACTGCAGCTTTAAAAAGCTGCAGTTATGAGGTTTTTGTTGAAAAGCCACGATATGAGGTAGTAGTGAACGAGTGTAGATTTAACCTTAACCGTTCGTGTACCTCATATACTCGTACGAGTACATTGTTAAATGCAAGTAAAACACTGATAGGCCTGGCCACATTCGATTCTGCGTCCACGTGCTGTCTGAATCTCGTCCAAAATATGCTGAACGAATGTCGATTTTAGATTATGCCCCAGTCTTGATGGGGGTGCAGTATCGCATGTGATAAGCGTTAAAGGTGCTCCTACGCGGATTTCATTTTCAAAAATCAACTTTCAAATTTTACAATTTCGTCGTAATTTGAAAAGTGTGACAAGCATTTTTCATTTTGACCACTGAGTTACGTTAAATACGACAATATCTCTACTATTTTCGGTTTGTTCTTTGTCTGAACAGCCTTCTGTTACCATTCCAAAGGTGGCCAGAATAAAAGTTCTGATATTCTTTCCAAACATTTTCGTCTTTTGCAATTTGACCATACCGTAGCTTTAAGACACGCAGACGTGTTCAATAAAGAACCGATAATGGTAGTGGAAGGTGAAGCAATCGCAATATCCAGGCTTAAATGAAATAAAGCAATATCCAAATTGCTTAAATGTTACGGAAATCAGTTTTAGAAAATTAAAAATGGCTTAAAATACAATAAAATTATATTGTTATATAAAGTTAATCGGTCAACTTTTTATGCTGAACCTTTCATCAAATTATCTTTTTTGAGAAGGAGTTTTGACCAACACAAACACATTCGTGTAAGGCCACCATGTTCGGTGTTTGAAAGATGTGCAATTGACTCGGCCAGAACATTAAGATACACAATCGGCACGTTCAGAATATGCAACAATCGCATTCAACTCGGCTAGACTAGCTAGATTATCTCGGTATATAATATAATAAGCACATTCGATTCGTTCAGAATAATTATATTACTTGTACGTGCTATCAACTAGGTTAGAATTTGTAACTTGCGCTATAAACTTTGTCAGACTTATTAGAATTTGTAACTTGTGCAGTCATCTCGGTCAGAAATTACAACATGCACAATCGACATGGTCAGAATATGTAACATGGTCAAACAACTCAGTCAGAATATGTTAGATATAAATCAAAATATGAAATGTTTCCTAAAAATAAATCGAGCAAATAAATAACGATATTTCGTTTAGGTGAGTGGGGAAGGAAGAAAGATACTGTACGTATGTGTAATGCGAGCTGACTTGAGTTTACTTACTTCCGAACTGATTGAAAAATGTGCGTGTAAAATTTGTCAAACGATTTTACATACTGCATAGTGGCTATATAGGAGATTTTAGGCGAAATAAACATTCAAATGCGCGCAGCGCATTGAATGTTTATTTCACATAAAATCTACTATACAGACTCTATCTGACTTAGTGTTCGCTAGCGTTTAACTAGAGACAGGGGCGTGGCTATGTATAAACGTCTTATAAAAAAGCCCACAATCTCGTTTATGCGAAATATAGCGGGGAAATTTAAAACATACTGCCATTTCCTTGGTCCAAAAAATAGGTAGAACACTAAGTAAATATAAATGAAATGAATGATACGGGGACGCGATCAAACATAGAATGTTGGTACGCCGAGTTCGGCTTCAATGCAAAGAACTAATAATACATGTATTATGATTGATAATTACACAAAGAATCGTTTTTTCTAATCTAATATCAGAGCGGAAAACGGATCTGATATTTTTTTCGATTCGATTTGCTTATTAATTGCTCCGAGAACACTTTAAGGAAGGTATGTACTTTCATTGTTTAATAGACTGCCTCTGTACCCGTAATCGTTTCGATAAACCCGACGATGCAGTTAACACAATCTGGCGTAATCCTCCAATGTCCATTTACGCAATAAATTAATCAAAAATCGAAGTAAGTCGTGAAGAGATGTCTGTTTATGTTGTTGTTTGATATATATATATATATGTCAATAAATCGAAAGAAATATTGACCGAATGCTTATGAATAATGTACATACATGTATACACATTTTCAAGCATTTTCAAAACTTCTTAAACATTCTTGATTTTGCTAAATGTTGGGAATTTATTTTAAAATGCTTACAATTCAAGGTTTGCATACATCAAATATATATTCACATTAATTTTACTGCATCTCGCATTTAACAGAATCTTTTAATAAATATTCCATGACATAAAACTGCAGGGAAAAGTGTTGTATAAATTTCGATAAGATATAGGATTGGCTTAAAAATACACTTTCATGTGTAAGATTTGGAAACAGCCTCTTTGTAAGATCTAGGAGTTTTATGTAATTTTTTAGCTCATGATGCTTTTTTTCCGTTTTAAATAATCTAAATTTAAATTTAAAGAAAATTATGATATTTGATTAGTAGAAAAATGTAAATTTAGCTTTACCTGTAGAATATATTACATCCTGTAGAAGAGCATTCATACAAGAAAGACATATCAAATGAAAAATAAGACGCAACGAAGACATATTTATAAATTTCATGCTCGATCTTTGATAGAATATTTATCAGACAGTTCCTTTGACATGGTTACTTTTATACCCACAAACATGGTCGTATAAATGTAAATAGCATCTTTTGCCTAACGCAAAAATATAATAGGTTCATACAATCTTTGTACAAACTTACTATTGTTTGCCACTAAACCATCGACATGTTCTCGAATGGCATCAATAATGTAGTAACTAAAGACTTTTATTGAAGCACTTGTTACAGTTTGGACACCAATCGGTGAAGTTGGCCTGTTTTCTCATGGTTGTTGTATTCGACCTTAGCCTGCACTATCTCTGTGATCTGAATATCTTTGCTAATCTGTGTTAATCTATATAGTCATACTAACAGCTTATTGCATAGTCGTGACAGTAAACAAGAAAATTGCATTGGTTTAATAATAACCCGGTCGACACAGTTCTAAATTTTTCCGCATTAGGCGTTGTTGAAGAGGACAAGGTACATGTATCTTAAAACAAAACGAAAAGATTACAATGAATTACTTCGAATAGCCTGGGGAATATTACGAGTCTTTGACGTAATACCCTACTGTGTTATCAGACTTCATGCATGACTTTCTTTCTCGAAAAAAATATTTCTCTTGGTCAATATGCTCTTCAAGTACGCGTTTCCACCCATATTGTAAATTGCACTATAATTATATTATATAAAAATTATGGAATTCCTGCATTAATATTTTGATTTTTTTCAAAAATATTTTGTCGTGTATTTTGAAACACATAAGCACCATATCTAGTCAAAAGTTCAAAAGGATTCACACCTACTTGTAGATGGATTTCAGTAAGGATAGGGAAGAAATGGAAAACAGAATCAGATTCTGTATATTTTTCTCTCTCTTAAAGAAAACAGTATTCACCAATACCTTACTTAGATATTAAAATATTACACACAATCCTTTCTGAAAAAGACCTCTTGGAAATATTAGATATATGACACCTTTTTCAAAGCGCACTTTTGATTTTCATTTTACAAATTAAAATTAACATACCCACAGGCGGCAATCACGTGACTTGGTTATGATATGCTTTCCTAACTTTCGTAAACAAAAACACTCGGTAAGTACACGTTTTTCTCAAATTCTAAATCAAATACTCAATATTGCGGTACGTACCATTCGATACGTCACACTCTCCGATTTATTTTGATACCAAGATCCCTCAAATTCCTGCCAAAGCTGAGAACATTTGTGCAAAGTGCAAACGCTCTTTAAGAAAATATATCACGACATTCCAAAATATTTTGCACGAATGTTCTCAGCTTTGACAGGGATTTGAGGGAAGATCGTGGTATCAAAATAGACCAGAGAGTACGGCGTATCGAATGGCACGTATCCCAATATTGATTTAAAATTTCAGAAAAAAAATTGTACTGACCGATTGTTTTTGTTTACAAAAGTTAGGAAAGCATTTCATAACAAAGTCACATGATTGTCGCGTGTGATACCGATGCTCGTATGAATGGTACATTTAAAAAAAAAAAAGTTTCTAGTTAAAGTCTATTTTCACTTTCGTGTTCAACCGACTTTACACTTTAACCCACGATCACTGAGTCTCTAGTCGGCTGTTAACAACGGCCTCTTCGGCAGCCACAGCTCTTTGGCTTTCAACTCTCCCGTGTACCCATTTATACACCTGGGTGAAGAGGAGCAACGTGGGGTAAGTTTTTTGCTCAGAAAAATTCCCGTGGCACTGGCGGGATTTGAACCCAGGATCCCTCGACCCCGAAGCCCGCGTCTTACCATTAGACCACGGCGCCCCATATTTTCAAATATTATCCGGCTTTTCATTCTAATTTTTGTAGTTTGATATTCGTACATGTTACCATTAAAATTGCTTGTATTTTCGCAAGCAGCATGTGATCCGCGTCTTCTAGAATTCTGTGAATGGTCGACAAAATTCTTGCGTCGAACAGGATGAAGGCCTATCTCTATTAAAGGCGCCAAATAGGCTTTGTTTGTTTATAAGAGAATCGCCAACCCCGAATGGCAGTTCGTAACCTTTCTATTCCGACTGAACTGGAAACTGTGTTTCGCCACGAAAGTGTTATTTATTATAGAAATATGGTAGTAGAATTTAAATAAAATATCATTCTATAATCGCACATTCTTTCTACTTAAATAATTGAATCTTAGAAGACGCGGATCACAACTTTCCTTTTGTCTCATTTTATACTTAACGTTTGCACAATGATGTAGTTTACAATGTGAAACTCTTTCGCAGAAAAAAAATCTGCGCATTTGATTTATTAAAATAGACAAATATTTCCCATGTTAGGCCAACTTTAACACGCATGCCGCGTTTGTGTCAAGCACGACGTACAGTCGTACAAAATATGTTTTTATCTATATAAGTGTCTGTAGACTTCAATCTTTCTTCTAGGAGCAAGTTTATTTTTTCATTAAAGGTCAGGGAATAGATTTCTAAGTTAAATCCTCTAAACGCCGAATTGACAGGTGATCGTTTTTTTTATAAATAATGAAAAATGGGCAAAACTAACCAAATTCTATTGACTGTAGAAAACAAAAAACACATTAAGATAAAAACTCAAGACAAAATTTGCGATTTAACAGATAGATATGAATAGTATTTCTTGGCCATTAAAATACATGTACACTATATTAAATTTCTGAATGTGCTTTAGAGGTAATGATTCCCATACAAAAGTGTACATACTATTCCTTATAAAGTGTTACAAAAGTATGATAATTTACAGAGACATGCAACGCCCGTTCAGTTGTCGATCGCATATTCAGTGCATATGCACTTAAATTACACAATTAACCCCAGTCATTTCCACTTGGTCGTGATACATGCAAATCGTCCTGCATGCAGTTGACACAATGCCCGCATTGTGAAAGATTAATGTCTTATAGAGGACATCCAACACAATCCATGTCTTATAACAGTTTAAAAAATTGATATACCTTTGCTTTAATCTTTGTAATACTGTGATCGTTTTTTCTTCCATTTTGAACAAAATGTGCTTGTACATATTTTTAAATTACATATTACACCTAAAGACATTTGTTCTTGACATTTAATAGTTTGAAGACTTTCGCTTTGAAAAAAAGAACAAAAAGAAAAAAGAAAAAAAGAGTATAATTTACTGTGCAGAAATTATAAAGTAGACTACCACAAGGCTCTATCTTTGGAGCGATATTTTTTATCTATTGGTAAACGATATATTATCGATATTATGTAGTAATGTAAAATGTGTGTCTTGTTTGCAGTTCGTAGTTATCTTTGTACAAGCAAACAGTGGAAACATAAGAAAAGATCATTGTTTTACACACTCAGTGTTTCGTTTTGTTTAAATAAATACATATACAAGAGAAAGTTGATGCAAAGCATCAAAGTCGCCGGAGAAAGAATTTCACTTGCAGTTAACGAAAAAATAATCAAACTTCTTTAACATCAGCTGAAAGGAATAATAAAGCAACTAAGGCTATTGCAGTACATTGCATGCCGTTAAATGCTTGAAAAACATCGAAACCTTAATGCACATTTCCCCGAATCCCTCTTACCATTTTGCCTTTTTGCTGTAGAGCAACGTCGGGTAAATTCGGACAGTTAAGCGATCGTCAGCCATTATTAAGATAGGTGAAGAGAAACACTGTATGTCACAATCAGAAAATTCTAAGCCTTTTCCCCGGCATCGGTAATGAGAAGTATGTTTTAAGCGTATAAAAGCGGGTACCATGAGGAAAACAAAATGAGTCAACGACGGGTTATTTCGGACACATCGTCATTGGGTCTGATCGGACAGGCCGATAATCGAGCTAGATTTATTTCAAATTGTTATGTTTGCATCTATTAAGTAAATAATTTGGAACAATCTAAAATTTTATTTGGAAAGGTTTTAGGTAAGGTAAAATACAAACAAACAATCTTAGATATTTATTTGCATCAAGTATTTCATTAAAAAAGATTGAAATATATACGCCGATGGCTGGGATCGAACGTTGAATCCCTAGTTTCTGAGACCTCGACGTTTCCGCACGACCACCGTTTTCTCACCTAAGTTGTAAAGGAAAGAAGACAAGTACCTTGCCCTCTGTTATTGGATAAAACTAATCACGTGCCACTTTTACTGTAAGGACGAGTCTATTTCCTTGTAAAAAAATCAGCTAAACTTTAAACCGCAAAACAAGAATTGCAATCACCTTCGCATTGCAAATTAATGTTTAAAATTAACACTTTGCCATAAAGATGAAACTATTCAATAAGGAAAACAGTTATTAATTTCAATACAGTGCCATGTTTATTTGATAACTTTACCCCCCACATTTGGTTCATTCTATCTTTTTCTAGAGGGACCAGTTATTATTACCTTTTTTGATTTTTGACTATGCAACATGCATTACACATTAAAGAGAACGATGTTTTCAAGTAAATCAATAATTAGTATTGTAGATATACATTCTATAACTATTTGTAAGTTTATTATAGAGAACAATTAATTGGGAATAAAACAAGACTATGCAATTAATGATTGCCCCCGCTCCCCATGTACAAACTGAAAAACGTCTAAAAATATAGTCGGCGACTAATTAAAAACCCAAACGTGATACATTAAGATATGAAAAACGAATAGTTACAAGAAAGGAAGTGAGATTAATTCATTTTCTAATATCTTGAAATCAAGAGTGAAAATTATACACAAATAACGAACAGTTTGACAATGCTTTGGGAAAAAGGTAGTTGTATTTATGAGAAATTTCTCGTCATTTGGTGTTAATCGATCAATACATTTAAACAGACCACTTCAGTGGCCTTATGGTTAGAAGGTCCATTTTGGAAGCGGGAGGTCGACGGTTCAAGTTCCTGTGACAGCCGGCCTTCCGAATGATAACGGAAGCGACCAGATGGCCTGTCACAAGCTACTTTAAAATGGTTACATGCACCGTAGACCGGGCACCCGTCATCGTGCTGCGGAATCGGAGGAACTGTGAAATCAGGAATTAGAGACTCATAAGCCAAAATGGCTGGTCATTAAATACTACAACAAAAAGAAGCCATGGGTAGATAGACGATTGAGAAATTTCGAATTGATGAAATGTTTTCCAAAATTATCATGAAAAAGACCAGAAACGTGATGGATATAATGAAAATTATCTTCAATATATATCCAAGAAGCAGAATCGAGGAGGATTTTAATGTGCTTTTAGCTTTCGTCCCAATCGGTGTAAATTAAATAATTTAAGTTTAAACTATTATTCCAGGATCATTTAATATACTTTAACCACGAGTTTGATTAATTCTACAATTGACAAATTCTGTTGACATATTTCTAAAAATATTTCGCTGGTGTAATCATGGTTAATTTTAGTCAAAATAATCGACACGATTCCAGTTAACAAGACATTATAAGTGACATATAAAGCGCAGTCCAGGCCAAGTTCTATATTCGAAAACCACATTCAAAGGCGTGGGAAATAATTGATACATTTTATTCCCTTTCCCAAACGGAAAAGAATTAGGGTGGTATCATTCAAAAGCTATCGCAGATAGCAAATTAGATGTTGAGTTGATAAAGACAAAAAATGTACAAAATATAGCTCACAAAATATTGAGACATAAGGAGAAAATGCTGATTATCAGCATTTTCTTCTTTTGCCTCAATGTTTTCCCAAGTCTTGTC
This sequence comes from Fragum sueziense, assembly GCA_963680895.1. Taxonomy (NCBI): domain Eukaryota; kingdom Metazoa; phylum Mollusca; class Bivalvia; order Cardiida; family Cardiidae; genus Fragum; species Fragum sueziense. Next base: position 40,862,452 of record OY804606.1, read on the forward strand.
TAGCAGGGACGTCAAAACCTGGCGTCCGTATTATCAACGATCTTACGACCACTTTTTTGTGGAAACTATGTAAGAAGACATTTGATTGCACGAGAAATCATATGGGACCAATTGGGTTTGTTGTTACGCAAAAAAATAATCGTACGACCGTTGATAATATGGGCCAAAGATCTTGTTTGGAAAGGCTTACAGTTGACCTTGGTAGTATACCATATCGTGAATGCGTGGACTACATTTGATTATCCCGACATTACCATGATAGTCAAATAACCCCCTGATCTGATTATTAAGGTTTACGAACTGAGAATGAAAACACCACTTTCTAGCCATACGAAATGCATCAAATTACACACACTTGTAAATACACTTCACATAAGTTGATTCACCAGGCCGGATTTCAAGATTATGGTTTAAGAAGAAAATAATTTACAAATATTATTTTACTCTATTTTCATATGCAAGGGAGGTAATTTTGAACATTTTTGTCAAATATTTCCACAAGCATGCATTAATTCAAAATTGTAAACCATACAAAAATGCTTATATTTGTATTAGGAATGGAAATGTAACAAAGATTAGGAATTACTGGCACTTTTCAAATTTCGCCTCTGGCTCTGCATTTCATTCTCAGTTCGTAAACCTTAAGTTGCTGGTTGTTTCGTTAAGTATAACTGTATACAGTTGAATATAAGGATTTTTATAGGGTTAATTCACGTTTTTGAGGTCGTTAAAATTCTCAGAGGTCCAAAAAATGCGTTATCGAGGGCGATAAACCATTTTGTGGGCCTCTGAGAATGTTAACGACCAAAAAACGTGAATTGACGCTATTTTTGCATAAAATATGAAGAATGTGAATAACTAAAAACTTTTGTGAAAATTTAGCAACATTTACATCGACAGATTCGCATTTTTCCCGGCATTCGACTAGACTTATATCGCGTGTGTACGATATCCGTTACACGGGCTGTTAGCTTTTTATCGTGTAGTGAGCTATAACAACAATGATAATAAAAAAGATCGGAACTTCTGATGTAGATCTCTGGTTCGATTCGGACATTCGTCCATTTCAATAAAAAACAAAGTTCAAAAGGAAAAATTGCAGTTACTTAAACAAGAAACACATAGGCTTACCACCACATTGGACCTAGACCATTCTCTTACAATAAGATAAATAACCACTAAACTCTAAACTCTATCCTTTCCCGTCAACAAAATCCACTTTTAGTTTAAAATCCGTCAGCTCACTCAGTTGCCCTTCTGTTTACTATTTGATTCCAAGAAAACTACGTCACTAGGCTATATTACGTCATCAGATATGATTACACTGGGGTGTAAAGGAGGTCTTCCAAGATTTTACATCGCGGAAAAAGGAAATGACAAAAATTCGGCTTTATCTTCAATTTTCTGGATCACCCTCAACAAATACCCGATCGAGGATATTTGAGTGCAAAACCGGTCCGATATCGCACGAGAATTTACCGATTAACGACCGGTTTTCGCCAAATCGGACCGATTTCTTCCCGTTATTCAATGCTCATAACGGACTGAAAACACACATTTTATGTAGATCTAATAATTGTACATATTTCTATTTTCTTGGGCATCTGAGCAGGCCGGGCGGTCAACGATGTTTAAGATTCTAAGTGTCGCAAACTCTGTAAGTATTACTGCAATGCTTCTCATTGGTAATTTTCATGCTCCCTTATCGTAAACGGGGACATATTGTTTGGTACTTTAGGATTACTGGACGCATGTTTTGAAATAAAAGCAATTGGTACTTCACATTAAAACTTTAAAGTTAATAGTTTGTAACACATGAGAGATTTATTTGCCTGCCAAAATTGGCATAACTTATACGTGTAATATAAAACTTTATCTGGATTTGTTTGGTCTTCAGCCAGTGTGCGCAACTGAATGTCCTGTACTAGCACCAGTGAAAAGGAAAATTTACATACCGCTGCACTAACATATAAAAAATACCTCTCGCATCGCGTTGCAACCATGGTCTTTGCCTTTGGCGATACTTGTTTGCACATGCATTGACTTTACGAAAAGAAAGTTAAAGCCCTAAACCTGCGTTACTTTGTTTCTTGTGATTAGTTGATCGATCGGTGCTGACAGTAAACATAATTGCCAACCTATCGAAGAATTCCTCAAGCCACGAGTTGTCGCCATTGATGTTTTCAGTTATTTCACAGAGATTGGAAGTTTAATTATTTTGATGAATAGTTAGAGATTGTGCGAAGAATCAGTTGAAGGCGGCAAATGTAACAGCCCAAAAGTTCAGTGACTTAACAATTATTTCAGTCACTTTGTGCATAGAAGTTGGTCAATTCAACACGCACTTGACTGCTATTTGACCTTGCAGTATAGAAATCTTACGAGCATTCCACTTCAGTCAGAATTTTACATGCATTTACATGCTATCTATGTAACCTAATGATCGTATCAGTGCAGTATTAACTGTTTCGTAACTGTAAGCGTATGTGACCCGGCACGCGAAAAGATACCAACAATGACCCCCTTACGAAATTGCATGCAGATGTCAATTTAAAGGGACATTTCACATTTATTTCATTTTTTAAAAGTATGTCTTCATGCAAAGATTGTTTATTCTAATGCGTAGAAATGCTATCAGTTTATTGAAGTTGTTATTTATAAGCGAAAAATACGCCTTTAAAGTTGAGGCAGAAATGACCAATTCTATATAAATCTGAACTGTTGTCCACAACAATTTGTTTAATTTTAGCACAAAAATATATATTTCTCGTAAACGGTTCAATATTTTTACTTGAAATTTTCAGAATTTTCATAAGAAAAGATGCTCTTTCCGATCGAATAAAAGTAAAATTTATGTAAAAATAATTGTGAAATGTCACTTTAATAGCGAACTGCTAAAATGAACGCATTATAACCAATACATGCATTATAAATTCTCGAAATCTTCTTTATGCAAACCGTTTTTGAACCTTGTAAGACTGCAGTCCAAGCAGCTTGACTTGGTTCAATTCTATTGATCCATATCAAAATGTCCCTTTTAGTATGACAGGTCACATTTTTCAGTGGTAGGTCAATAGCACGATGGAAGTATATGTTGGTGCAAAACTATTGTTAGTTGATTAAAACATAATATTACTTAAAGCAGTCTCGCTTTAAGCCTTATTATTTGTAGCAATTTTGCAAGTGTAAGCATGTTACTTATTGAATTTCCAAAATGGAAGGTCAATGACATCATTCGCTGCATACATGAGAATCAGAAACTGTAACAATAGGAGGAATGATTTCTGAAACAGTGAAAATAGTGACGAGACTGGTCGCACAGATAGTTATCTGTGAAATGAACAGAGACAAGTGGGTAATTGGAGAGATTTAAGATGGATTACACTAACTAAATAATCGGCGGCATCGGTGGTATGAAGCCTAGTCGGACAATAGGGTGGATGGATCAAGCATTGTCACCAAGAGCTCTGCCGCTGGGAGAGATCGATGTTTAAAACTGACGAGAAACGTGCGATAACACAGTGGATAATCACATGACTCATAATTTCAGAAAAACTTAAATATTTTTGTTAATACTTGAACAATTTGAATTCGGTTTGAAGCAGAAAAAGTGGAAAAATGCCAGGAATAAGCTGGACGTGTTGGAGTTTTGAAAAATCATCTGATAAAAAAGTTATTGAAGATAAACCAAAATTTTGGTTTATCTTCAATAACTTTTTTATCAGTTGATTTTTCAAAAACCAACCACGTCCTTCTAATGCGTGACGTCTGTCCACATTCTCTGCTTTAAACCGAATTCAAATCGGTCCAGTATTTACAAAATTATTCAAGATTTTCTGAAAATATTGTATCACGTGATTATCCACTGTTGATGAGGGTACTTGTAGAAGGCGACTACTGTGTGAAACAGAAACCAGAGGCGCATTCTTTAGAGCGAGATTTTTTAAGATTTCTCAAGATCTTTTTGATAAAGCGTTTTTAAGACCGAGACTTTGACCGAGCTGTTCCGAATGCTCCATATTTATAAAAATGACGTCATCATGACGTCATTTGTATAAAGTATGGAGCATTCGGAACACCGCGGTTTATAAATTATGGAGCGTTCGGAATTACTCGGTCAAATCTCTTTTATATTGTTTACACATAGTTGACCGAGGGGTTCCTAACATAGTATAGGGTAATTGCGCCTCCCATTTGGCATCTTAACAATCTTGTTTTAAAGAACGCTTTATCCTAAAATATCTTAAGAAATCTCGCTCTAAAGAACGCACATCAGGAACAATCAGATCCAGTCTGAAGACGACGATCCACAGATGATTGGAGAAGACCGATGCATACACAAAATGACTTTCATAAGAAACAAGATAAAATGGAGTGCAGAACAATTGACCAAACGCCAATCGACAGATCGCTCCATCCAACATAGAATTTAAGACAAACAATGGGGATGTGATCGTTAATAGGGAAAGATTTTATCCAGTCAATCGTGATGTAGTTTCGGACAAACAAAATATTATTTCGTAGGTGTTGTTATAAAATCTCGTAACTACGGCTTGAATTAAGTCGTAGTTACGAGATTTTATAACGACACCGACGGTATATCAAAACAAAACGGGAAACCTAGTCTATTGTTAGCACAAGATTCTTTGCCATTGGCATGTCGATTGTTTTGATTGTCAGTCGATAAATCGATACAAAAACACGTGCAACGAAGAACAATTTGGGCATGATATTTTTCTGATCGTCCATTGGCTAATCGATGTTTTTGATTGACAGTCGGCGTTTGGTCAATTGACTAAATATTTTATGTGAATAAGTGAGCAATCCACCAAGACGTGTTTTTGTTAGATAGCGGGGCAGATAACCAGAAAAACATTAGAGTTTATGATACAAGCATGAAATTTGGCATGTAGATAGATCTTGTTATGCTTAATCCAAAAAGCCCGTTAGCCATTTCGATTTCTCATCATGGCGGCCATTTTCCAAGATGGCCGCCATTGAGGTTTTCCTTTTATAATAACTATACAGATTGGTCATATTTGCGAATAGATTTTGGGTTTTCTGATCTATTTTGTGACAAAAAGCAACGTTTTAATACAAATTAATGACAAAAAACATTTTTGTATTCAAAATGGCCAAAAAATCAAGATGGCCGCCATTTTTGGTGTTTTTTTTAATTTATGATAAGAGAATTATGACAGTAATGAGGACCTTCTCATCAATGACATCTATCTATGTTTGTAGGCCCATATGCATTCAGAAAACCTTTTAGTCAATTAGATTTTTTTTATCATGGCAGCCATTTTCCAAGATGGCCGCCATTGAAAGTTTAAGTTTTACAGTAATTATACATAAGAATTACAATTGTGATTAGGTGTTGGAATTTTTCAGCTATTTTGTAAAAACAACATCAAAATTACTTATGTTTAAATAAAAGAAATACTGACAAAATGCCTTTTCGAATTCAAAATGGCCAAAAAATTCTAAATGGCCGCCATTTTTGGTCATTTTTTCAAATATATATTAACAGAATTATGAGAGTTACGAGGACCTTATCACCAATGACATCTATCTATGTGTTAGGCCCATGTACATAAAGCTTGCATGACTTAATTAAAAAAAACCATTAGCCAATTAGAATTTCATAATGGCGGCCAATTTTCAAGATGGCCACCATTGAGTTTTTCTTTTTCATAATGACTATAGAGATTGACCATACTTTGTGAATAGATTTTGGATTTTCTTTTTTGTGATAAATCATAAAAACAAGAATTCTAATATGACTTTTGGTATTCAAAATAGCCGAAAAGAACTCCAAAATGGCCGCCATTTAGCGAATTTCTTCAATTTTTATAAGTAGTATGATAATTATATGAATGAGAATTGAAATGATTGAAAAAAGATATAACAATAGTATGTTTAAGTATTTTTAAAACATGCATGTTGTGGTTGTTAGCCATTTAAAAACTCATAAATTTACCTGCTTTAGCCATAAGGCGGCACCACATGTAGAACCTTTTCTTTTAAATTATTCTACATTGTGTGTTACTTTGTATTCAATGCCAGTCTACTGAATTTGATAACTGTGCAACTGATAGTTTAGGTTTAGTTTCTAAATTTACTACTGCACAAGCCAGTATGAGGAAGCCCAAATCTGAAACATTTGCATCTTTCCTTACAGTTCCACTTACAGTTCCTTACTTTTCCAACCACATTCGGTTAGTTCTTTGCAGCTATCCACAATGGCTGCATGTGTTGTTCAAATAAATGATCATCTGTCCACTCTCTGTTTCTATTCCCAATCAGCGGGATTGGCAATTACTATTTCTCCTGACAAGTATTGACCCCAAATTGAACTGGTCTGATAAGCAGCCTGTTTTGTTTGTTGCACAAGAGCAGCATGTATTGGGGGGGGGGATGGCACTATCAAGTATAACGCTGTAAATGTCATTAGATAAACTTGATCTGTGATACGGTGTGATTACAAGGTATTGTGATGTATCTTGGTAACACTGTTCTATACTTTGAGGATATGTTCTTAACTTTCTGAACACAGTCGTCAGTTCTAGAAATACATTCCAAGTTTGCTAGCAGGCTAATGTACAAAAGGATAAAACAGTATTGCATCCATTGAATGCGTGGAAGAAAAGGAGAAATGAAAACATGTTTTCTCAAAAGACATTGCACACGTCGTCGTAAATGGAAACCCATCTATAGTTACCTGCTTGACCAAATAAAATCCAGATTTTTTCAAGACCAATGTCCCATTAAACTTGAAATACATTGCTATATTTATGACATCTATGTCATTGGCTTTAACGATGATATGTTTGTGACCACCACATACAGCATGCCTCACATGAACAAACAAACGGATTTCCGCTTCCTCACTATTACATGGTAACAACTCTTCAAGATCTATGTCATGATTGCTTGTACATTATTTCCTTCCTCTGAAGCAATGACTAGTAGATCAGAATGAATTTCTGAAAATCTGTCGACCAAAAATGTGGATAAGTCTTTTTTGTTTTCAGTAAGACTGCCAATTTGTGGCAAGTTTTTCTTTGGAAGTTACTGTGCGTCTAACTCCTTGGCCATATTGAGCTCTGCTTTCAAACTTGATTCTGCTTAAACATAAACACAATGCCTACTCTTCAGAGAAGGGTTGATAAAACCTGAACTTTTTGGAGTCATTTTAAGAATACAATCCTCTCCAAAGGTTGTTTATATTATATTTGGTCGTATTCAGTTCATTAGAGAAGAACCATCAATGATCTTTACAGACGCATCTGCAAGGATTCTGGTGAGGTGATGTTCTCTTCAATAGTTGGTAGTATCGCCTTTTGGCCCATATGTGGTTGTCCATTGTTACTTAAAGATTTTCGTGTCTGAAAAAACTTGAGCAATAAATGAACAACCTTGAAAATACATCACAATCGATTTTCAAAATTTGTTGCCAGATGTCTTTGTAAGCTGGTTAAGGTTTTTGTTAAAAACGAAATCAAGCAGTGCAGATGGATATTCTGTCACACCTACAGCGTCACCTTTTGCTTTTATTTCAACATTTTCTTCATGGGCTTGATTGATGGCCATTGCCGAAAACATGTGTTTTGCTTTGAAGACAACAATCTTTCCATCACTAAATTCCTGTGATAGGTTTGGGTGATGCTTGTAGCATGTCTCTGAGACGGAGAGGTAGAAAATGTTCATAGCTTGTGTTGTCATAGGCAAACTAAAAGGAACCAAACTGACTACGCCTATCAATACAAGATGAAGTTAGCCTCTCTAAATGATGTTAAAAAGGAGAAAACTGTGAGCTCTAGTGTCAATATCACATGCCAGAAGTAGAACAATGGACTTTCTTTTTTACATTAGATGCTGACAGAAATGAATCGGTTGTGCCAGAGGAGCCAATGCAGGCTTTTACAAGAGCACTAGACTGTAGCAGAGTATCAGGTGATTTAAGCCCAGCTATTTCAGTATGCAACCCAAAACATGTCTTCGCCATACATTTGGGGCCAATGCCACTGAATCTGTTTTGCTACGGTCCATAACATGTTTAATAGTAGCAACAAACCCTGATACGGTCCATAGCATGTTTAATAGTAGCTTCAAAGTTTGTAGACTCATGAAGGAGTGGTAAAAGCGATGTTATTGTCACTTTCTCTGTTTTGAGACAAATGATGAGCTGACCATGATATGCCATCTGTTTCATCGATAATTCGGGTAAGAATCACTCAAATTCATGTGCTGACTAAAGACTTGTCATATCAGTGTCTAGGAGAATAGAGCATTTTAAATTTGCAGATATTGGATTTTTAGCTGGATGAACATAAGTATAAAACATGCCATATGGGGCTAAAACATCAATATCAATTACAAGCTCAGTATCATATTTCTCATAACTTATAATTTGAAAAAGAATGACCAAAAACGGCGGCCATTTTTACTTTTCGACCATTTTGAATACGAGAGTGCATTTTATCATGATTATCTTTATTAGAACATGTGTTGTAATTACAAAATACATAATAGATTCCAACACCTATTCACAAATATAGATCTAATTAATCTTTATATTTACTGATAACTGTAAACCTCAATGGTAGACACCTTGGAAAATGGCCGCCATGATGAAAAATCTTATTGGGTAACATATTTTCTGATGTTCATATACCTATAACCATCGATAGATATCAACCATTAGAAGGATTTCATTACTGTCATACTTCTTATAACGTACTTTTTGGCCATTTAGAATTCGAAAAGGCATTTTGTCATTATCTTTTTTATTATAACATTAGTAATTTTGCTGTTATTACAAATGATGAAAAAACCAACACCTATTCAAAAATGTAATTCTGTATGATTACTGTAACACGTAAACCTCAATGGCGGCCATCTTGGAAAACGGCTGCCATGATAAAAAATCTAATTGGCTAACGGATTTTCTGAATGCACATGAAACTAGAAACATTGATATCATTGATGAGCAGGTCCTCGTTATACTGTCATAATTCTCTAATCATAAATTTGAAAAAAAGACCAAAAATGGCGGCCATGTTGATGTTTTTGGCCATTTCGAATACAAAAAAAATGCTTTTTGTCATTATTTTGATAAAGAACATTGCTTTTTATCACAAAATGGATCAGAAAACCCTAAATCTATTTGCAAATATGATCAATCTGTATAGTTATTATAAAAAGAAAACATCAATGGCGGCCATCTTGGAAAATGGCCGCCATGATGAGAAATCGAAATGGCTAACGGGCTTTTTGGATTCAGTATTACAAGATCTATGTACATGCCAAATTTCATGCTTGTATCATAAACTCTAATATTGTGCTGCTATTTCCAATTTATCTGCCCTGCTAAGATGTAAACATTTCTTCATACCGTCTGTTTCCTATAGTAATGAGTATTAATGGCTTAATTCATGAACGTTACTCTTACTTATTTGAAGTTACCTCAACTAGAATTGCACGAGTTTCTTACATTTTATCGTGCAATCAGCACGATGTTTTTATTAAATTTCGCTCTTGAGGACAGGTTGGTATTCAGAGACATAAGGAGGGTTCGAGGCAACTAAACTAAGTTAGTATTTCTCGAGGCAAAAAGGTCGGACATTGAGCTAAACCCATGCCTATTTACTCCTACATTTAACACATTTTTGAAAAAAAAATGCTGGAATTTATTCTTCTGAAACATATTCTTCCATAAAATCAAGTTTTTGTGATATAAAAGTATTTTTTTTAATTTTTGAAAATGCCGAAACGCTTCTTCTTTTGTCACCATTTTAATTTTCAATTTCATTGTTTAATTTTAGACAAGTCCTGTTTCAAATGTGCGGCAACTACCATCATGGATAAGACAAAATGGTATCGGAAAACTTTTAGAGAAAAGAGGAAATTGTTGATGATCAGCAGTTCCCCTTTTCCCTCGATATTTTCTATGCTTGATCTATAACATAATCATTTTCTATTTGATGCATCAATTATTTTGTCGTCTGTAACAACTATCAAAATTCAATCGACAGATTCTAACGTTATCAGTGGAGCTGTGATGTTTGGCTATTTTGTGAATACATTATAAGAAAAGACGCGTATTTTAAATCCGCGTAATCATTCTTTTCCACCAAAGTTTTCAGAAGCATTGTTGTTTGTCAGAGGATTAAAATTTTGTATTTTGTCGAACGGATTTATCTATGTAGACATGAATGACCTTTCCTATAAAAGTAGTTTAACTATGAAAATCACTTTCAAGCGATGTTTCGACGAAACGGGTATAAAGGGTTGTGAAAGATTATAACAAATTAAGAAAAGGGTTAAGAAACATTTCCTCTATAAAGAAAAGAAAGATTTTGACTCACTGGTGGTGAACTCGGACAAAGCGAGGAACATTTTTCATGAACACAAGGTACAGATACTTCATGTCACATCCGGATTTTTGTAAACAATACACGTGGTATTTTGTTTTACTTCTCTTTCCGTCTTTTTTTAAAGGATGCACTCAAATGGAAGTTACTAAGGTATGTAGATATGATTTATAATACGCACGAAAATATCAGTTTTATCGATCATTATTTTCAAATGTTATAAACGGATTGCAAGTGCACAAAGCGCATATTGAGATCATGTGGGTTGATCTTAATCGCCCGAACGAAATGGTACGATATCACTGTTTATGTTTATCAACTTGCATTGCAAGTAAACAAAAAAGACATATAAATGTACAAATAAAGGCTGTAAATGGCAGTTTTTGGTGTCATGTCATTGAAAATCATTGTGCGGTTTCTTCGTGACAACGTTACAGCATGTTTGCGATGTTATCTTTTCCAGCTACGGTGTTTTATGACCACATGTTTGATAAATTAATCGATTGCACTGGACTTAACGGCACATTTAAACATTTATTCGGTAATATCGCACTGATTTGAGCATCTAACCATAGATTTCCGGCATCAAATTCGAGCACCAGGTACTTGTTTCAATATATATATCAATTTGTACTGCCTAACTCCCCTTTCAGATAAATTACTGACAGGTGATGACAATTAGATGACAACATCATCATCATCATCATCATCATCATCATCATCATCATCATCATCATAATCATCATTTTTATCGTTACCTTGGAGTTTCACCGGTAAGATTTTCGTTATTCCTTCTTAAATTTGGTACAGGTGGAGAATAAGCTATTAAATGAGAACAAGATGGATCTTGATCAGACAGTGCACATGCAAAGTCTGATCTGGATCCATGTTGGTCGCAAAAGCCTAAATGAACGTTTCCAGATCTATACTGTAATGTTTGTCATTACCATTATCACCATTTATTCTAAGGAGGATCCACTGTTTCACACATCCCAGGCCCGTACGAACAGGGGGACTCTGGAGCCGCCCCCCCCATAGTTGGCAAAAATGCCGAATTTTCATCATTTCACATTTAAAACTTATGGCAAATCTAAAGTATACTAACGGGAAAAGTTAACTGTGTGCATTTCCTTTTCAATTAACACCTTGACTGCATACGGTACATGAATAAAATTTTACAAATGCACATTTAATCTTTTACTTTCAATAATTGTCAATGTATTACTATACTTGTTATTACCGTAACAATTCCTGAAAGTGGATAAGGATAAGATTCGCTTTTACAAGACATTTTCGAGTGTGAACACCGTTGGTATTAATACATGCTATGCAATTGTCCTTAGAAAACAATAGATGCTGTCTAACCCACTGAAGGTAATGTTGTCAATAACATCGTAGCAAGACTATGGGTATCGCAAGACGTCTGAAACGGATGGTCTAATCCGTTAATCAGCCTCTACTGCTGATAGAACTCAACTCAGGAAGCAATCTAGCCTATCTGTAACTAACGTTTGCATTTTTCTGTCGATTTCACAGGTAGTCGTTTCGATAATGGTTGTCTTGTCGGAATGACGTCACGTGTAGACGTTGGATGTGTTGGAATCGTCTCAAAATTGTAGCATGGCAAGTAAATCGAAAACAGTCTAATTAATGGGGTAATTCGACTGTTTTCGATTTACTTGCCATGCTTCAATATCTTGTATTTATTTCGGTACATTTATGAATAATCCTAAAATTGGCGACCATTTGCATTAGACAAGTGGCTACTTTCTTATGACGGGGAGTATATTTGTGCTACTATAATTAAATCCATTTGTTTCAATATTTTAGATTTCTTAAAGGTAAAATGTTAAAAAAAGACGTCTCACTACATTTCTCCTGAAACAAAAGTTTACGCTCATGGTCTGTTTTCATGACTTTATAACATCGCCGCCAAACAATACGACGTCGTTCCCACGTTTTGTGTAATTGACGTTGAAGTGCGTATAGCAAACATTGAATCAAAAGAAGAATAGATCTATACTGAAAATAATTTGGCTCCTTTTTTCTTAATATTTTTCTTTCATATTTTCTTAATTAGTACACACATTGTAACTTCTCAACATATAAAATCAATGTATTTTCACATCTAGAGCAGTAAGCTAGACAAATTGGCGGACGGGTAGAAAAACGGACGGACGGGCAAACGAAGCACTATCTATATGGTGGTCATTACTGAAAGCCTTACCAGATAGGCCTATTGTTTTGGAAATGATTATTGTATACCATTAATTCGTCTTTGAAAAAGAATAAATTTTATCTACTACGGTATATATAGACCTAGTGACGTTTTTTCGGACAAACACTAGTGCTTCGTCGGCGTAAATCTAAAACGTCACAAACTCAACTTTATTGAAGCTGCAGTTACGGGATTTTATAACAACACCTACGATTTATCCATATTTAACCGAAAACCCATTCTATTGTTAGGACAAAAGTCATTGCAATTCGAACAGCCATTGAAAATGTTCACGGTATCATGAATAAACCGTACAAGTCCCCTTCAAAAAACGTTAACTACGATTTTCACATCGGAAAAAAACTTCTACTCCAAGAACTGTAATACCAACTTCAGAATCAGTCAGAGAAATAAAATAACAAAACTGACAATAGCCTCTAAGTGTCTCTCCGATTCGTCCATATTGTTTTGGACGGATAAACACGTGCAAATCGTTGTGTACATGCTCAAACTAGTAAAACTGCTTTTTAAACGCGCATTTAAACGTGAAGTATCTGTACCTTGTGTTCATGAAAAATGTTCCTCGCTTTGTCCGAGTTCACCACCAGTGTGACTGTGAATACTACTTTGTTGCTGAGTCTTTCTGGTCCGGGGATCTCGTGCTAACGGAGTAATCAGTAACTTCAGGCGTCCTTTGTTGAATTTGACTGAAGGTTGAGTCAAGGAAATGTTCATGAATTAAGCCATAAGTCAACTTCGTACGATAAATTGGCAATCATTTTCGTTAAGATAATTTTGTTAGACTCCATTTAATGGTTAGTTATGTAAGTAGTATATTCTTTTGACCACAGTTTGAATATGTACGTCCCAAGTAGATCTCTACACGGTGGGTAACCACGTGACTTTTAGGAAGCGTCCACACTGAAAAACCGCCCGCTTCAAGGTATGTTTTGTTTAATTTCTCAGGTACAGTAATACTCTATTGATTTTGATGAGATAAAGTGCACTGAACGCGCATTGGAGAGGGAAATTCCCGGCTCTAACTCACTCTGCTCCAAATCCAGTGGTTTCTTCAAACATTCGAGCCAACGTTTTTTTAAGTGCAAAACGAAAGTGGGAAGCGTTCACGTGCACCGAAAAAACTTTCGCTCGAGTGTTTGAAGAAACCACGGGATTCAGAGCAGAGTAAGTTACAAGCGGGAATGGTCTTCTCAAATGCGCATACGGTGTAAAAAAATCTGTAGCGTATAAGCTGAGAAATTAAACAAAACATAACTTGAAGCGGACGATTTTTTTCGGTGTAAACGCTTCCCAAAAGTCACGTGGGTTACCCACCGTGTCTAAATATTTATGTTTTTCATCATGGTAAGGACATTAAAAATATGCTTATAATTGTCATTGACTTCAATCCTGTTATATTCAGAGTTTAGTCTTATGCGAAATGAAAGTTGTAGAAAAAAGACAATTAATTAATATTACAAATCAGTAACTTTCTATAGTAACAATGAAGAATTTCTTATGGTAAAAGTGGCAAATGTCGGTTAGCACCACTATGTTCGTTTCCCCATATCGTCGGTGGGGAGTCAAAATCTCGTAACTGCAGCTTTTTCAAGCTGTAGTTACGAGGTTTTGACTCCCCACCAACGATATGTTTCCTTACCAACACTCGATCAGTGTGTCAAATATAAATATCATTTGGGGAAGCAAGGACCCTTTCCCAAAAGTCAGCAAATGGATTGTCTTGGTTGAAAAAAATGACGTATGCTGCAAAATCAATATTATCATAAGAGATGTATTTAGGTTAGATTCGTTGAGGCATATGAGGAGGTATCAAAAAGAACCAGACATTCAGATTTAAAGTGTCCGTTGATTGGCAAAATCAAACTCTTGTGTCGAAAAAACACCTTTCTAAGAACCAAATAGCAAAGTTTCTTCAATTTTTAAACATTAGAAGTGTTTTTATTTCGTCTTTTTAATTGGATATTTTGGTCTTTTCCGATCATTACCGAACAAAAAACGCTAAATTTCCAATTTGAAGTTATGACGTCATACCTGCCACTTTATGACGTCATGGTGGGAAAAAGGGGAAGGCATGGGTCATTTCCCGGCAAGCCTGAGATTTCTGACAAAGTAAAGTGTCCGACTTTTTTGTCATAAAGCGACTTCCCCAATTGATACTCAAAACACGGAATTTATCCTAATTGGTAAATGATAGAAAAAAATGTCAAAACAGTCAAAGAATATGTCGTTAGTGAGAAAAGGAGTGTGCCAAAGAACGGTTTAAGTTTGTCTGTATTACTCTGACGATCGAGAAATGGATAAAAACTGAAACTTCGCTTTGTGACAGACTGTGTACTCAGTTTTATAAGATTATTCTGAATGTCAAAAAATCAACACCAAATCTGATTTTATATGGTGAATTAGGTCGTTACCCGATCAATATTTTGACCCAATCTAGAATGATTGGTTTTTGGCAACGTATTATCAATGGTAAGAAGGATAAAATTTCCTACAAGTTGTATAAAATTTTATTAGAAATGCATAATAATGACTTTTTTCATTCTAAATGGCTACTCCAAATAAAGAACTGTCTAACCAACTCTGATTTTTCAAATCTATGGGAATCTCAACAAAATATACCTTTAGGTTTAGCTAAAATGGTCAAGTTAAGATTAATTGATAAGTATAAAACAGAATGGGCTGATCAAGTGTTTTTTCATCTAAATGTCTCAATTATAGAATATTTAAAACTGACTTAGACTTTGAAATTTATTTCAAACTATTACCAAGTGATTTGTCCGCTGCATTTTGTCATTTTAGATGTCTCAATCATAAGCTACCAATTGAGTTTGGCAGGTTCTGGGGTACAGATAGAGATGATAGAGTATGTGAGCTCTGTTCTGATCATGAACTCGGCGATGAGTTTCACTACCTTTTTGTTTGTAGTTATTTTGAGGATCTTAGGCGCTTGTGCCTTCCTAGGGACCTATCGCGACATGTTAGTACTGTTCAGTATAACGATCTAATGAATACAAAAGATATTAAGATTCTGTTTAAACTTAGTAAATTTTGCAAAGAAATTCTGAATACTTTTAAGGTAATGTATAACCATTAACTTGTTAATAATTATCTACAATAGTTTTATCATGTGTCTTAAGCTCAATTCCTCTGAGGTGGACCAGTGATTCTGATCACAAACAGTAGCCCCCATACATTTATAATGCCATAAAGTCTTAACTCTTTCCAGAGAATGTCGGGGGAGAGAAGTGGGTGCTGATATTCAGCACTTTCTTCTTTTCCCTCGATATTTTCTGACACTTCATGAATGTCAAAACCCGGTTTGAGAGGGAACTGATGAATGTTATAGCTTATAACTGCTAGTTGACACTATTACATGCAATTACCATCAGCAGTTAAGTTTGTAAAACTTTTCTTGTTTCAAAAGAATAAAATGAGTGGTATGGGCAGAGATCAGACTGCACATTTTGCAGGCTGGTCTTTGTCCATGTCATCTCTCAGAACACTAGCAGTAATAATTCTGACAGTCCCTCCTCTGTTTATCAACTGGGGGCTAATCTCCATTTTTTTTCTTTTTCATCTCATTATCCTTGATTGTCGTTGGTTAAATCTAGTCAGCTTAATTTGGAGCTTTCACCAAAACTTTTCACATGTTTTGTTAATTATGTTTGTTATTATGTAACATGTTGACCTATACCCCGGGTAGGGGTCCTGGTCTTTTGATTAAAACCTTGAAACCTTGAAACCTTGAAACAGAAAAGTCGAACACATTATCTGTGTCAGAAACCTCATGCTCTAAATTGGGGGCGGAGTCAAGCCAAGGTATGACGTCATTCAGTGAAGATTCACGGAAATTGCCGATCTTTATTTCATTCTAAGTATCGACGTAAAAAAGGCAAATAAAACTTTTAAAACAATCGAGTTTGACCGAATTGTTATAAAACACGTTGATTTAATGATTTTCTTCTGTTATACGGCGAAATCAACTGTCGAGCTTGGTAGCCTTTAAACAGTTATATTTTTACATATGTGACCCGTCACAGCCATGTTCTCAGTATTTCCGTCTTGCCAGTGAGATTGGTTTGTAGGGAATGTCCATCCAACAGCGCCTTGTGACTTAATTATAACTAGCAATATGATCCGACATGTAATCTGTGTTTGAAATATCTATGTACATTATGAAGTTTAGTATTATGATATGTGGATGGAAAACGCCCTCGAAAAAAAAACTTCTTGATATCAATAAAGTTGATGAAAAAGAGATATATATATATTATAGAGCCTTCAAATGCACTTTAAACAAATATCTGTTCAAAACAAAATAATAGCACAGAATAAATAGGTTAAGCAGTTTGTCAAAAAACAATACAGTCCCGGAAAATATACTTTAACCCTTTACCAAACAAGACCTGGTTTTGACGTCTCTATAAAAGAAAGCTTGGGAAAACATTAAGACAAAAGAGGAAACTGCTGATAACAAGCAGTTTCTCCTTTTGTCTCAATATTTTCTGTGCCATATTTTATACAAATCCTATCTTTAATAAGATTCATTTTGTCATGTATGGATTTTTTTCAAGTGGATCACCCTAAAAGTTTGCCGTTTGGGAAAGGGTTAATATGTTCACCAAATATTTGGATTGTTTGTATTTGAAGAGTAAAGGTTGACGCCGAGGACAAAATATTAATAAAGTTTACATTTTGTGTATATTGCAGCCCATACAATATTTAGACATAAAGAAAATAAATCCGGGTTATTTATCTTTTTTGCCTCAGCGTTTTTAATTTCCAATTGTATTCTGTTCGGAATGTCAAAACAAGGCCTGGTATGAGAAAGTGGTGATAAATAATATGTTATTGTGGTTTGTAACCACGTGCATGCTCTTTACATTCATAAAGTCAATTGATCCATTTGTAATCTCAGATACATATTGAAGATATTCAATTATTTTTTTGTGACTGTTTTAAGGCAATTTATATAAATGTGTACGTTTTTGCATTGTCAGTTCCTGAAACAACAATAAGCATGACAGGACATGCACAAATGATGGTGCTTGTTTGTAAACTTAGTTGACAGATAAATCTTTGCCCAAATGACAAAACATTAAAGTACGTTTAGCGAGAGGTACTGCAGAGTTGATAAAGATATGGGTTTTGTTAAAGATAACACAGAAACAACTAATGCAAAAGTAGACTATTGCTTGTTTCCCCACGTATGTTCTCCCAAGGACGTAAGGGCAAAATCTTTTGGGATAAAGGTTTTACAAACCGATCAACCAATCAAAACATGTTTTAGTCATGTGTACAGTCAAGTGTTGTTATGGCAATTTCACGAGTTTTTGACAAAAAAGATGAACGTATTGCTGGTCCATTCTTCAGCAGCAGAATCAGCAACAACAATAACTTGTTTCTTTTATCTAAGCGAACACTAGATGTACTCCAAAAATAGGTTTCTGTCCTTGAAAATAATTTTGCAGATAAATAGGCCTAGATATAATAAAGAAACATTATCCGAAACTGCAAGAAAATACAAAAACAGGAATTTGGAAAAATGGTGGCCTTTCTGAAAGCAGCATAGATCACATACGCAACATAGTTAAGATCTATTGTAGTTTTAATAGATTAATCTTTATTATTAGCATCTATAAGAAAACATTTGTTCGTTTGATTAAGGTCAACGAACGCACAGTATCTATAACTGACATGCAATTGTTACATGTGTCTCATAAATTACGGCTGGTAATCACGTTCCCTAACAATATTGCAAAAAATCTTCAATAATACTGTTAAAAAAAGAAAAGACTTGAAGCAGAAAAAGCGTGAAAATGACAGAGGTTTGCTGAATGGGAATGATCTTTTAAAACAGGAGATTGTTTTAAGTTGCAGTAACGAGGTTTTCGACGAAAAGAAGCAATTTATTGAAATTGCTTTAATGATGATAATAGATAAAGTGTCTACTGTATTCAAAAAGGTCAATAAAAGATCAGTAAATAGAACGCGCATGGTATTGCTGCATGTAATATCATTAATGATAACTGCAACGTGCACTTCGGTGCACTAATTCATTAATAAATGTCAAGGAATATTTAACTCTGTTCATTTCAATACCTGTTTTTGACCTTCCTCACAGAGAAGATGCGGATTTGTTTCGACATCATTGATAAGAAAGAAAAAAGAAAAGATCATCCAAAAACTTTACATGTATTTATTGTTAACCCTCAAGCTACCAGGTGAGGTCATTTGTGACCCAAGACATATATTTATGTTTGCCATTTTCAGAATTGTTCTCCGATGTACGTTTACTTTTTTGACTTTGCCAATCTACCATTCGTCGACAATATGCCAACCTTTCTTTAACATTGAACGACCTTTGTATGATTTATCATCTATTTTTGTGCTGGGGTCAGAAATGACCCTAATACAAGCGCATTGAAATGTATAAAGGAAATTGGGATTTTATTCCTCATTTTATTTCAAATGCATTTTGAAATGATTTGACGTTTAACAAAACATTTAACAACCTTTCGACTACCAAAGAATATGATTTCAAATAATTTTGACATATTCAATCATATCAAATTTCATAAAAAATCCCCTAATCAAGAAGGCTAGAAACTATTCTAAATGGTTAAGCAGTGCCCAAATTATATTCTAAATTTATGTTCACTTATTATTAACTAAAAATTGTGTGCGCAATCTTGTAAAATGACAAGAAGAAAACGTTTCACTCCATACAGCATATATATTGCACAACATGAGAAATTGTAATCTACGAATCACTAAATAGTATAGTGCAGAAAGTCCACCAGGTTGAAGCCTTCCTAAAAAATATGAGTGTTAGATTTCTAGCTGATTAGATAAAACTGAGAACACATTTTAAAAAAGAAAAGTGTTTCACTCCTAACATCAGATTCAGAGGGTTATTGTATAAAACAGCCTCCACATCCTAAATTATTAAAGTGACATTTCAGATTTTTTTGTCATAAATTTTACTTTTATTTTTATCTGAAAGAGCATATTTCCTTATGAAAATTCTGAAAATTTCAAGCCAAAATATTGCGCCGTTTACGAGAAATTTATATTTTTGTGTTAAAATTGAACAAATTGTTGTGGACAACAGTTCGGATTTATATGCAATTTATCGATTATGTCTCAACTTTAAATGCGTGTTTCTCGCTTATTTGCAACAACTTCAAAAAACTAATAGTATTTATACTCATTAGAATAACCATTCTTGGCATTAAGACATACTTTAGAAAATTGAAATTGGAATGAAATGTCCCTTTAAAGATAAGATGAAAAGGCAATTTTAAGATTATGATGCACATGTTGTTTTGTGTAAATAGAAGTGCTTATTGTTGAATCCTGTCACTGTCTTTTATTTACCATAGCTTAGAAATCTGGTAAAAGTGAAAAATGTTGCACAAAAAGCGTTTCGCTCCTTATATTTTTGACATGTTTTAATGATGTATCTTTTTTAGTAGTGAAGCGATTTGCTTTAAACTTGGTACACAGAATAAAAACACAATAACACATCTTTTTAGCATTGGTTGGGTTGAATATGTTTCTCTGTAACAACAGAGAATGTAGAAAAAGAATGGTCACATTTTTTAAAACTTGCTTTTTGAAATTATGTTTTTAAAGTCTAAACCAGAAATGATACATTGCCCAACAGATGAGAACAGGTGCTTATTCTTTCTTCTTGTATGTTTTCCTAAATAAATATGTCGAACAAATGTCATTTCCTGACAAAATAAAAGACTTATTTCTAAAAAAATGTCTCGAGTAAAAATGACCCCACCTGGTAGCTTGTGTATGTAAAATTTGCTGGTAGCTTGAGGGTACTGTTATTTCGATTGTGTAAAAAGATTTATTGTCGCTCGCCAGCTTTATTTCAATCCTAGCCATTCTACGGAAAATGATTTACGTTTTCTATATCACTAAGTTCTTGTATCTTCCCTCTCCTATTTCCAGAGTATGTGGCGACAGTCTAATTAAATTTTGTAAGATAACATCTCTTGTTTGTTTCTTAATCTCGTATTGCTCAAAATTATTATTATGTTTTGATAATGAATACGTTTGTAGCCAATATGAGTTAATCAATTAATCATAGAGCTACGATGACAACACACAGCTGTTTCAAAGGTGAACATTTTCAAATTATCGTTAGTGAACAAAACTTCTTATGGTCCTTTCTTAGAAGGATTAATCCTGCATTGTTCATTATGTCGATGAAAAGTACTAGCTACAAGTCATGTTAAAATGTACGCGAACGCTTAATCTTTGTGAACGAAACCACGAAAGACAAATCCATTGAAAATGAATAAATGACGAGATGAAAACAGTTGTAATTTCAGTTGTACGTTAGAATTGTCTAAGACCATTTTATTTTTCTTATCCTTGATGATAAATTTTCTTTAAAATTTACACTAAGCTGTACGCCTTTTTGTAGTTCATCTTTTGCAAATTTTCTCCAATCGGTCCGTCAGTATCAAACAATGGTTTGGAAAGGACAGTGACGTCCCATTTGTATTTGACTTATCATGTATTGTAATGCTGATCGAATTGATGACTGAAAGAATCCGTGACATATTGCAAGATGCAACCATTTGTCTACTAGGTTTTTGACATTTCCATAGTTGGGATTTGTATGAAAGATAAATTGTGAATAGTTATGACGAAATTAATGAATTAATGACGTAAACATTAGATGTACATAAATAGCATCCCACGCAATAACACGTGTTTAACTCTTCTTTTAAAATAATGAAAGGGATATAGAAAAAACGTTAATACAATAAAAAAGACAGTTGTGGATTATTTATTTATAAAACAAAGTGAAAAAAACGAGATTGGAAATTAGAAAAATATATAATGATAATCTGGTGTCTTAAACACAGGGAAAGGAATAAAGTCGAACATTGAATCCTGATAAATGATGAGAATTCTGATAACGGAATAAAAAAAGAAAAAATCGAAAAAAAATATTTCTGTGAATCTGGAATATAATTTAGTGAAATAAAACAACATAAAGTAAGAAAATCGTCGAAATAAAACACAACATAAATTTGCACATACACAAGTGAACCAAATCTGACATTTCGAATTATTTGGTCTTACCATTTTTGATACAGATGAAACTTTTCATAAACATGTTGACCATTACATCAAAGATATCTCACAAAAACTTGTCAACACGGACTCTAATTCTCCTAACCTGGGTGGCGTGTGCGAGCGGCTGTAACCCCCTAGCGTGTCCTAGGCTACCGTGTAACGAACCTGTTAAATTACGGGGACAATGTTGTCCATACTGTCCGTGTGAATACGACAGAGTCTATTATAATGTTGGTATGTATCAAACGAGCGGATGACACCAATTCGTCAGATTTGTGACCCGTCACGCTGAAAGGGACCTTATCGGATGTGTGAAAAATATCGACCCTAGTCAGTCTGCGCAGTCCGCACAGGCAGACTAGGGCCGACACTTTTCACTTGTATTTAATTTTCTCAATCTGGAATGTTTCCCCTATCTTACTATATGTTCATTTTTTTGCATACGGTATTTGGTTGACCTGTGCTGAGTCTGACAAGTTTGCCAAAATGCGGATTTTTTTTACTTCTGATAAAGTCCCTTTTAGCGTGATGGGTCACATTTTTGTCAGTTCTTTTCTTCAAAAACCTCGTAACTGCAGCATGTTTTAAGCTGAAGCTAAGCGGTTTATCGATGAAAAGCAGCGATATGATGTCCGTAATTCCGACTCATTGTCTGGAAATATTTCAGGTGTTTTAAAATGTTTATGAATTCATATACGCGTATTTATGAAATAATTTTGAAAATCAGCATTAATATTCCCCGAGAGTTTTCGAGTTATGACTGAGTAAATTTCATGCAATGAGTAACTTTGATTGTTTACTATGCTTTCAAAGAAGTAATTGTTCAAATAATCACGTTCATTTGTTGTCTTCACTCGCATATTTGTTTTTAAAAATGCCGATATAACACGTTAAAATGTATCTTCAAGGTGAATTGATATACATACGGACGACCTGTGAATGCTCGAAATACGGTATAAATTGTTTTCCCTTCCTCTGTCCGCCAGTTCACTGTCCGAGTCAAGTGTTACAGACGGGAAATTGCTGTCCCAGGGATGTTTTGTCCAGGGATGTATTTATACGAATCATACACTAATTTCAGGCGAGCTGATATACACAGATGACCCTTGTGTCACGTGTGAATGTTCAAAGTACGGCATAGATTGTTTGCCCTTCCCCTGTCCGCCAGTTGACTGTCCGAATCCAGTGTTACAGTCGGGCAATTGTTGTCCAGAATGTGGATGTATTGTCGATGGTATACTTTATGATCTGGGTAAGAAATGAAGGTGTTCCATTTGTTTCCTTTTCAAGTAGATAATAACAACAAAACTGTTTTGTTATCAATATAAAATAAGTAGAACTTTATTGTCTTACATTTCCTATTTGAAATTTATATTTTTTCTGTCTTTTTGCAGTCGTTTATCTACATCCATTACTATGTATGTAGTCTATTTGTGTTCTTTAGCAAATGCGCTATTTATTTGTGTTTGAGTACGAGGGTCATCCAATAATAAGTGAGACTGTTGTCATATCTCAAAAACTGTCTGACAGAATTTAATGAAACTTGACACATACATGACCTATTATATAGGCTATAGAAAAATTGCACTAAATGTTGTTATGTTATTACGTCACGTTTATGACGTCACTTCCTGTGACACAAACACTTGTAACGTGGACGCGTCTCAGGCGGCTTGGCGGAAGACAAAACTGTGCTTGTATGAAAATATTTTAG
This sequence comes from Fragum sueziense, assembly GCA_963680895.1. Taxonomy (NCBI): domain Eukaryota; kingdom Metazoa; phylum Mollusca; class Bivalvia; order Cardiida; family Cardiidae; genus Fragum; species Fragum sueziense. The sequence goes on from OY804606.1 coordinate 40,885,889, forward strand.
GGCAGAAATAGCACGGAGATATTTCAAATCTAACTAAAAATCATTTTTGACAAAGCTTTGTCATATACAGCTATTTTCTGGAGGGTTCCAAAGTTTAATGACAAAAGGATTCGTGGGTAGAAGCAATCCACCTTTGGTCGCTAAACAAACGCGTAAAGTGAAGAAAAATATCAAAAAAAAGACTATTTTTGTCCATGTAAATCAGCGCATATGATCTGAAAATTGGTCCTGTCTGAGAAAGCAATCAATGTACAGTATTATTGTATATTTTAATGCCTGTCTTGAGATCTGTCTTTTACAAGAAGCGACCAAAGCTGAATGAACGTACGACTTTGGTTCTGCATGACGTCAAAAGGCAGGTAGGGTGACGTCACTTTTGACGCTCTATAAGTGGAATATTTTAGTGCAACCTCAAAATTTTCTGTACATAAGTCCTCCAGACTTTAATCATTGTTCTAATTTAAAAGAATGATCGCGATGCGTGCGTTTTAAGGAATAAAATGCATTGGAAGTAGACGTATAACTGCATTTGTCAATTCTACTAATGTAATGTTATTCGGATGAACACGACCATAGTTTGATTTGAAAATAAATGACCAGAAATGTTTGTTCATGCAATACTAATTGACCAAATGGTTAGGAAGAAAAGAAAACATTAAAAGATTTGGAAAGTCCCTTCAGCACATATATTTCCACTATCCACTGACATTTTGCTGATGATAAACCCAGTTTCGTCGTACATATAATTATTCGCACATGTTTAAAACCAAAGCAAAATACGTATTGCACAAAAATCCGAACTTTTTAAGGATACCAGGTATATACCCGTAACCCATGCGAGGACTGCCGATGTGAGTTTAATGGACTGGTATCTTGTACAAAGAAAGTTTGTCCGCCACTGAAATGTTCGAATCCTGTCCGGGTATACGGAGAGTGCTGCAAAATATGTGCGTGTAAAGGGAAACGAGGCGCCATGTATGATTTTGGTAATTGTTTGATTTTTTGTATATTTATGCCTTGATAAAACTATATTTTTCCTTACATTATAAGTCAAAAACTTAACTTAAATTTCAATTTTGTTATAATAATTTCCCGTTCACTTTTCTCTCTTTTGTACATTAAAAAAAGAAAAACAGAAGGAAATGAGTCTGATAGTTTATATCCCACATTGATATTAATATGAGAAGTTACGTAGATCATAAGATTTGTATCACACTCTTGTGCATTTAGAAACAACATATACATATACAACGAGGTATTATAACAACACCGTCAATCTATTTATATATGATGGTAAACCAAGTCTATTTTAGCACACAATTCGTTGCTTTTTTCTAGGCCCTATAGAGCCTGTAGATGAGTGTCGACCTTGTCAGTGTAACGCCGACGGAACCATCACGTGCGTGGAACCAATCTGTCCGGAAGTCACGTGTTCAAAGAGGAACCAGTATATTCCGGAAGGAGAATGCTGTCCAAAGTGCAAGTGTAGTTTTAAGGGAGAATTATTCTATGAAGGTATCATTTACATGTATCTTATGCTAACGTATCAATAATTTAATGTTAATATGTTATTTGTATCTCGTGTTTTCGTTTGAAGGTCATCGTTAATCTTTGCTTAATCTTTTCTCAAACAACAATATTCTGTACTGATCCAAATTCAAAACTGTTGCAGACGATAAGATTCTCTGTGGATAAAAGTTGAAAATTGTATGTTAAAGCTACCAATGCTAGGTTGTCGGAGGAAAAAAATATATTCAAGAAATTGGAAGGCCAACCAAGGAAATTTCAAATGTTATTCATGAAGTCCTTCTAGATCAAGTCTGTATCAAATCGTAGTTGAGTGTTCCGCAATTTGTATTTATAGTACCATTTATGGGAAGCTATACCTTGATAAATAGTGAAAAAAAAATGTTTATCTGTTGATATGTCCATGTTTGTATATGTATCTTCATAAATGAAGGACTGAAAGATTAATAAAGTATGAGGTGAGAACAAAACGCGTTTGGGGGGAAATCAAAGATGAAACACATGCATTATATTTTAAGGAGATGAGATGGAATCCAACGATATCTGCGCGTTACAATGTCATTGCGGACCGGACGGCGAGCGTGTGTGTGAATATATAGACTGTCCGGTTACAGACTGTGAAAACCCCGTGAAAATACCGGGACAGTGTTGCACAGTGTGTGGGTGTAAAGACAAGGGCGTTGTACATCCATTTGGTAAGAATGGCCTGTTATGATCTTACAAAAATGACAGCTACACTATTTTCTTGTATGATTTTTTCTGTGCTGATTGGACATGAATGGCAATTCTATGCTATAGGACAAACTATTGTGGGCATAGACATGCAGCTGTAAAACAGCGACATTTTCACTATAGAGTTTGTATAAGGCAATTTTGAACATCGTTTCAAATTCAGAGATGTGTTGGATAGGGTAACAATGTAAAGTTTCTCCAGGAGAATTGGAAGGTAATTTAGTATCTCATTTAGTGAACAATAACAGTGCACTTACTTTTTCTCATTTTCCTACAACTTAAACAGGCACAATCGCAACATCTGACATCTGTAAGACGTGCACCTGCAATACAAATGGAACGATAACTTGTAAGGATCCCGAATGTCCGGAAGTGACGTGTGACGGGAAGCGGAAGTACACGCCATTAGGAGAATGTTGTCCGAAATGTAGATGTATATTTAAATCCGTGATGTATAGCCCAGGTATGCAATGTCTTTGATGATTGTTGTGTTCTTATTTTTTCGCCATACTTTTGTCTATGTCAATTTATGTTAGTTATCAAACGACCCACGTAAGATTCACAATACAATAGCTACGCATAATTAATTCACAGCACTTGCGTTACTTGTATTTTCGATATGCTATATATCCATTTTTACGCTATACGTTACAACAAGCAAGTTTCTAGAAAAACAAGTGAGTAGCATGTCTAGAAACATCCACATTCTTTCATATATATTCTACACGATATTTCAGGCTCTTCGTCGCATATCCTTTCGTCAATTTTAAATTCGCCGGAAAACGATTAATCAATGTCAATAGACGACAATATTATTCTTTTGCAATTTCATTTCAAGGTGATGTTATGCCGATTAATGTTCGAGACCCGTGTGTGGAGAAATGCCACTGCGGTGAGGACGGGCTGGAGTACTGTGACTTCACGGAATGTCCGCGACCCGACTGTGATTACCCCGTGACTGTACCTGGACAGTGTTGCCCGCAGTGTGGTTGTCTGGCGAAAAACAAAACGCTGCTCCCTTATGGTAAGACATTACTATAATTTTCTGGGAATTTAGATAAAAGTTGGGAGACTGGGACTCTCTGGCAATTGAGACCAACATGGATCTTGATAGCCTGCGTGTCCGGTGAAATGTTGTCTGATCCAGATCCATATTGTTCTATGTGGTTCAGTCATTACTTGAACGACTTCATGGAGTATCCAAGACCCGATTGCGATTCCGATACCTGAAAGAGCTAACATATTGCAATAAATTTCTCGCCTGTGGACGTCAAAACCAGGAATCAAAAGAGAATGTACCAACTTTTGTTTTCAGGACCTATCACCGATGATCCCTGTCAAGCATGCGAGTGCCAAGAAGATGGTAATCTACAGTGTGGAAAGAAACAATTTTGTCCCAAAGTTCGCTGTGTGAGCGGCGTATATGTACCAGAGAAAGGCGAACCAAAACAGTGTTGTAATCAGTGTCGGTGTAAATTTGGTGGCGAATTTTATAAACCAGGTCAGTTCTTACAAAATATACTAGAGGAAAGAAGAAACGCAACAACTATTTTTTATTATTTCTCCTAATTATTTTATGTTATTGAGTCAAAGTTGTTACTGATAATTACAGGGAACTGCATTTTGATATTGATCTTTGTGTTTATGTTAGAACCTGTCTTACCTGTGAGATAATGTCAAAATAAACGTTTACACGTTTTTCAAGTGCAAAGTTTTAAATTCCCAAACTTTACATAAAACTCTTTCGATTTGTGTAGATGCCAGTCGACTCGACAAAAAGCAATTGCTTTCGTTTAGATTCAATCCCTCATATTATTTTGCGACTTCAAAGACGTCATCCGGTAGCAACTGTGATGTTTACAAATGGAACATCTCAACCCGCAATTGCTGCTGACTTTGGGGTACATCGGTTGACAAAATATTGCTTGAGATAACGTCTTAGAACGAACGCAACAACTGACGGTCGCTAGAAAAGCGGTCGTCAACGTCTAACGTCACGACGTCAGGACCATAACGTTCGCTCATTTTACCTACTGAAACAAATTCTCTTATCGAAAAAACTGTTTATCGTCGTTGTAAATGCAAAACCTCGTATCTCGTTTTTAGAAAATTTCAAAGGGAAGGGAAAAAAAGTGTAATAACTTTTCTCAAACTAAAATGTTTTACTTGAAATTTGGACATATTGTTCACAAATGATTTGTCATCAATACTGATCAGTAAAATATCTCAAAACCTGCAAGAATTGTCTGTAACTGGGCACACAAGTTTGTACTTTGGAAATCGCAAGAATCGACATACGAGGTTTTTCATTTACACCGACGTTATGCTATTCATCGACAGTACGGCAATCAAATTCCAGCCAGGAATTGTTAACGCCAAATTGGATTGCATGCAAGAACGCATTTAACGTTGACGCCAAAACGCTCTCATTTAAACGCATATCTATACCACGTAAAACCTGCGACCTTGATGAAATTTTGACACTAGAAAGTCAAATGGTGAAGTTTTACTATACATTGAAAAAAGTTCTCGAATTAGGGTGATTTTGAGAGAGACAAAAACATAACGTATGATCAAATTTATTTTGTTGCGTTTCTTTTTTCCTTTAGTATATGTACCTAAAATACGGGGAAGAATAACGTGACACAAAAAATGAAGAAGCTCGTCAATAATTCTGCAAATACGTGACCGCTTTGGAAATTGTTTGAAGCAGAGAACATGGACGCACACCAGGAAATTTCTGGTTGTGATAAATCTTTTAGAAATCAGCTGATAAAAAGTAATTGGCGACCTAGCAAAATTTTACTTGGTCGTCAATAACTTGTTTATCAGCTAATGTTTATGATATTTAACACGCCCATAAAATTCCCGATATTTGTCTTCTTTTCTACGTCAAACCAAACTCCAATTCTTCAAATAATAATAGAATTGTTGAAAATTGTGGTGGCGCGCGATTGCCCGCACTGAATATTGTTAGGTGGCGGGTGTACTTTTGCATAATTTATGCAATACATGTATGTAACATGGCACGTGCATTTGATATCTATGCTAACGATGTTAATGTAGTGGAAAGGGCGAACATAAGAAATGTAATGTCAATACGATAAGAAACGAATAAAGAATAAGACTTATTTTAGTCATGCACATGTGTGCCCTAATGGGTTAAAAGCAACATTTATTACCATAACTTTAGCTCACTTTTTTTTAAGTATTACAGTTTAATTTGAGATCGATTTCTAGATGGTTTAAGAAGTGGGAGGGTGGCGTTTAAGCAAGTTGACCAATACTTGCGTTTGCTTAGGTTCTATGAGCAAATCAATGTAGTTATACTAGCGTCTTTTATGTCAGAATGAGATACGTCACATGACGCTTAACATCACTATCGCTCTTGTGGATTATTTTGAGCCGCTTAACCTAGTTAACTTAGAATCGTGTTTCAATGAGCGATAAACCACCAAAGAAGATAATTTATTCTAAAATGATAGGGGTCTTATGGCATTGGAAAATTCAATGGATCAAGTTAGTTTGAGCATATTCATCGTCATTATGTGGGTTTAGGTTAAATGACATTAAGGACCTTCTTCCAGATTCTTTCTCATTTAAGGTAGTCCACCCCTAATGACTTTCGGGCGATTTCGTAATTATTCGTGCGCGGTCGAAAACATTCGGCGGTGGAACTTTCCACCGCCGAATGTTTTCGACCAAGCCCGAATAGCTTCGTATACGTAACGACGCAGCTCGAAAAAAATCCGTTGTTTTATGAATCTCAAAACGGGTATTCTACCTTAATTTGATCATTTCCCATCTTTGTTTTCCAGGTGAAGTATTCGAGGGACCGCGCTGTCAGACGTGCGAGTGTCGTGCGTTCACCGGGCGCGTATCGTGCGAGAAGGCGAATTGCTCTCACGTCAAGCTACGATGTCCAAACCCAACGTACAAGGATGGGGACTGCTGCCCCTCATGTCCTGAAGGTAGGAAACAACAACAACAACATCATCATCAACAACAACAACAACAAAAAACGACAGCAACAAACAAATCATGCATATGTCTCTTTTAAGGCTTTTCAAAGTGGCCAAACTTTGGATCATTGCAATTTTAAGTCGCTGCAACCGACTGGATGGGTGTTGATCAGAACTGATGCAAATGAGAAAATGTTCTTTATTTATTATAAGTATTTTCTTTCCTTGTCCAAATGTCATCCTAAATTTTCTTTGTAAAAGACCTCAACACCGGGTTTTGTCCTGAAAGGGTTAAAATTCCCAGAATGGTTCAACTATTTCCCAAACAAGAACTCGCTTTACCACCCCTGGTAGAAGTCGTTTGGGGAAACGATGAATGAAGAGAAGAAATCTCTTATAAAAGGCAATTTAAGATACGTTTCAATCTTCTTTCAAAAAGGTCCTTTGTAGTGTGATAGTTCAGTATGTCAAAAGAAAAGATAATTCTTTTTAGCACCAATACAATTGATAATCCACTCTTGCTCAAAAATTTTAGATAATTCATTTTCCATTTATACGTTTTTGTGACCCCTTTTAGGTCCCCTCGTGTAATTGTGTCCATTGCCAATGAATGGGCAGCAATAAGGTGCTAACGATTTAACGGCAAAATCGTTGTAATAAATATTGACTCTCAGTATTTCAATTGCGAAGAAATTTGTGCTAAAAGTAGACTGGGTTATCAGATATATATTGATAAACTGTCGGTGTTGTTACAAAATCTCGTAACTACGGCTTGAATGAAGCCGTAGTTACGAGATTTTATAACAACACACGCGAAGTGCTATTTGTTTGTCCGAATTGACGTCACTGTTAACTGGATAAAATCTTTCCCTATTTTAGCCTCTCCCGAACAAATTCTGTATTTTCTACGTCTTGAATAGAGTAGTCTTTTGGAAACATTGGACAAAAGAAGAAAATGTTTAAAACCAGTATTTAATCCTTTTCCCTAAATATTTTTTTATTTTGATTTCAAATGAAAGCCTACGTTCCGGTACTCTCTTATGAACAGAGCACATTATCTCTACATTTCATTTCGATAGAATGAGCTCTGTTCTCGCGGGGCCATTTCACGTCTAATCTCGGGGCCTTGGCGGGATTTCAGTATCCAATCGTTGGCGATACACAACAAAACAATTTAAAAAGCTGATACAAAATTTCATTGGCTGACGCTTCAAATTACCCGCTTCAGCCAAAAATAGAAGCGACGTAATGTATACGTAATCAAACTAGATCAAGCTGAATGATTTTGATTCGATAATCAAATGTTACCGGCTTCAGCCAAAAATAGAAGCGACGTACTGTATTCGTAATGATCATGCAAGATAAAAGTGAATGATTTTGATTCGATAATTCAAATGATGTGCTATAATTAGATTATGACGACCAAATAGGCTGTTGGCGTACCGAAAACTGCAGAGGTCATATTTGATGGTTTAACCAATAGACCTCGGCAATGGAGAGTAACGTTCCGGTGACTGTATCGGTAAGATATTAAGTTAGGAGCTATATTGATTTAGATAAAAGTGTTAACCCATTACCACACAGTGACTCTTATTGACTCCCCAAATGGCTTTGTAAAACATTGTAGAAAATGGAGAAATTGCTTGTTACAAGCAATTTCTTCATTTCCCACAATATTTTCTACACAAAAACACATAAAAATGTAAAATATCATTCAGATTTAATTGTCGACTGCAACATCTTTGAATTTGGAGGAATCTAAAATTTTGTCGTTTGGTAATGAGTTAAGCGAATGTGGACGTCTACATCGACGCAGACACTGATGCCGACATCCAAGAGTTCAACAAAAGCCATCCTGAGTAAAGCAGAAAATTCTGATCATAAGCATTTTCTCCTTTTGCATAGTTTGTTTAAAGTTTTCCAAAACATGTTCTATATTGGCGTCAAAAGCGTGTCATCTTTTGGAAAGGGTTAAAAAACCTAATCCCTTTGATTTGAAATCACTTGTGAACGGGAATCTTAAATTGGGGCCCGAAAGGGGGACGAATTAGACTTTTTGTTAAATTAATGCATCTCGCGGCTTTGAAGCTAAAAGCAATTATTGAAAATTTCGGAGCAAAAATGACCTATCGTTTATCTCACTGGTAAAATAATAACCCAAACGATAGTTTGGTTTCAGAAGTTAAAACTGTGTACGCACAAAATTGTTTAGTTTAAGGGGGAATGCTCCAGTTTTTCGGAACACTCGGTCATTACTGTAGTAAATTAAATGTTTCGTACCAATATGTTTCGCTACCATATTTTCAATAATATAATGCATCATTACAATTTGCCATTTTCGAGGGTAAAAGTGTATTTATTATGCGAAACTGATTTCCTCAAGATAAAAATCGATTATTTAGAGCAAGACAGTCGTAAGTGTGTATGCAGTTACCACTGTTTTGCGTCATTTTATCGTGTGTAGCTGATAAGAATTGCTGTAATTCACTAATAAGTGCGCTGACCTATACATTTTCTTCTTGAATTATTACCAGGACATGTTGCTTAATACAATTAGGGAGTTTTATCAAATTCTATTATGTAGAATTTAAGATATTTCCAAAAATATGCAAATTTTGACATAAAACACTCCAGCTTCGTTGATCTAACCGAACACGTGAGCATGCTGTTTTATACATTTGCGCGTTTATAATAGCACACATTTTGGGTTTTCTGTTCTTATCAAATGTAAGACGTTACTTTAAATCCGTTTTCGGGACTAAATGATGAATATAAAGCATTTTATTAGCATTTTAGTGACCTTGGACGGGTGCAAGAAATTGTGCATTTTTTCGCTGTAGGGGTATGCGATACGAATGCCTATAAAATTCAAACAAGATCGCTGACCATGCATTTTTATTTTATATTTCAATTGGTAATAACATGTAATTGCAACATAAAAAATGTAAATAAATTCTATTATTGGGAAAAATTTAGGAAACTGGAGCATTCCCCCTTAAAAGGTTGATAGACGCATCTCATTTTATTCCTTTTCTCTGATGGTCTGGTTTTGTAGTTCCTAGTAAAATGCCTTTGGGAAAACATTAAGGAAAAGAAAAAAAAGATAATTAATTTGACTTCCGGGACCATAGGAGTTAGGAAGACTGTGTTTCTAGATCAGATTTTGCATTAAGTTACGATGGTTAATCACGTGTCTCAGAATTTCAGGAAATCATCAATATATTTGTTAATACTTGGCCAATCTGAATTCGGTTTGAAGCAGAAAAGGTGATAAATTGGAAGGCATGAGCTGGACGTTGTGGATTTAAAATAAACAACTGATAAAAATGTTATCGAAGATCAACCAAAATTTTGGTTGATGTTCGATAACTTTTTTATCGGCTATTTTTTTTTTTAAATTTTCACCATCTCTTTTTAATGCCTGACACCTGTCCACGTTCTCTGCTTCAAACTAAATTTAAATTGGTCAAGTATTAACAAAAATATTGAAGATTTTCGGAAATTACTGTAACACGTGATTATCCACGTGTAGGTGCAATTTGATCAGGACCCATGTTGATGTTTACAGTTGCTTCAGGTTATGAAGAAGATATTAGATCTAATTAGAGAAAAACATGAAACTTGATCAGCCAGTGTGTAGGCATATATGATCTGGATCCACGTTGATCTTAAAATCTTTTAAGACCCCTTTTCAGATCTCAGATATCAAATAATTGTTTTTGAACTGAGAAAATGGTCGTATATTTATGACCTGTTCCGTTATTTATGTACAATGTGGTATATCTATAAAACTGATAAATGAGAAACATATCGGGCTTAACAAAGGTCAAACAAATGTCCCGTTTAAAATAAAAACAACAAAAACCCCCAGTGAAATTGAAAAAATAATTAATAGTGAAAAGTTTCGATCCTAATCAGCCTGTGCGAATAGTGCAGGCTGATTAGTATCGATACTTTTCACATTGCACAAATGGTTCTTTTTAGCTTGACAGTCATCTTTTTCAATTTCAGGACCATCATGCGCTTACAAGAAAACTGTTATTCCATACGGTGACTACAAGACGATAAACAAAAAACAAGTGTGCACGTGCCTCGGTGATCCATGGTTCCCGAATGCTTTCTGCGCCCCAGCAAAGGTGGCCAAGAAGTTGACGAAAAAGTACAGAAATATTTGGGGCGAATATGGATATCCCGGAATGAAATAGAGCAACTAATTATGAAAAAAAACGAATGACAAAAATAAAGAAGAAAATTCCTACAAATGGAGTGAACCATTAGAATTCTTTGCAGGACATAATCGTTAGGCTAAGGGTACAGAATTTGACAATTTGAATTCTTCAAAAGTAATTTTCTATGCTTTAGAGAAAATGTTCTTGTGACTATATAATTATTACGTGTATCAACCATTTCATACGTTTATCCTTAACTGTGAATTGTTTAAATATGTAGTGGATAAACTGTTGAATATGATACATTTCAACCATTTTCAAAATAGTGGATTTTTAGGATTCATTATAAATAATAAAGTTCAAAGGCAGAAAAAATATTTGATGACAAAGAGAGTATGGGGTGAAAAGGAGCTATTGAAAATTGTCAGCATTTTCTTTTCTCTCCACATTTTGTCAGTCGGTTTCTGCAATGATCGAAAAACAATGTTTGTTACAAAAAATGTTAAAACGCACATTTAAGATTATCTGTATAAATGAACGAAGAAGAATGAATGTTTGAGACGACGCGCAATGAAATAAAACTGAAACATATTGTTACCAAGGGAGAAATGCTGCTTATAATCTCTTTTACTTCAATGTTGAAGCTAATAAGGACTTCATGTCCGGAAAACCAATTAAAAAATTCACAGACCTAGCTTTGTCGTCTTCGTCTGCGTCAGTTACAGTTAGTAATCAAAGTACTGAAAGTACTGTTAGAGAGCATGTTTGACACAACATGAAATCTTGTGACAATATTGCATGGTAACATAATTCATGCAAAACAATCCATGAATATAGGTGGAGCTGTATTAACAAAACATTTTAATCCAACGGCAAAATTTTAGACCGTCCCGAATCCAAAGATGTTGCAGACGACAATTTTAACTGAATGAAATTTTACATGTTTCTGTCTTTCTATATAGAAAACATTGTGGGAAATGAAGAATTTGCTTGTCATAAGCAGTTTCTTCATTTTCCACATTATTTTCTGAGGCTATTTTCCTGTGGGTGTTAAAAAGAGTCACTGTGTGGTAATGGGTTGAAAGAAAGCCCACCAAAACGTCACCAAAACATGACTTCATTCAAAAGGCTGCATAATGAGGAACTGTCCATCATAGTTTCTTACAAATTCAACCATAAATGGAGGAATGTGTTAAAAATGTATTGACAATAAAGTGAAGCCTCTGTTTCTGTGATGCAATATTGTATCACCAAACCTATCACCATTTTCTTCTTTTACCTCAATATTTTCCAAAGCTTGCTCTTATAGATACATTAAAACAAAGTTTTGTTTGGGAAAGGATAAGTTCAAATCAATTCATTCATAAATGTGTGAGAAGATGAGTTAATAGGAAATTTACTCTAATGCCCCCTTTATCCATGACACAACATACTATCACCAAACAGCACAAGTCAAGCTTTACAATAAATACACTCAGATAGACACCCACTAGTAGAATTTCTGTCTGCGGAATGTGATTCTATTTTTGGACCATTTGCACTGTCCAAAATTTAGGCTACATGACTTGACCGCATGACCTGCATGACCCAATTGTGAATGGCAAATTACTACTCAGATCTCTTTTTTATTTAAGACTTGTTTAATACTTGATTTTTTGCTTAGATCATACATGCCATCTATTTCATATTATGACACATTTGACACGTAGACTATTCTAATTGTCATTTAGATCTTTTTGTCTTGTTTGAGAGGAACTATTTTCGTTGTGCGGTTTGTAAAGTACATCTAAAGTACATTTAAACATGATAAAATAAGAGAGCCATGCTCTCTAAAAACCAGTATACTGGTCAATAGCATATCGTCGCTTTTCAACGAAAACCTCGTAACTGCAGCTTGATTTAAGCTGTAGTTACGAGGTTTTCGTTGAAAAGCAGCAATATTTATGTTTCGCAATATAGATACCTCTTACCAAATTTGCATTCGAGGCAATGGTATTTGACTTTATGACCTTGACCTAGGAGCTTGACTTACTTTGTGAAAAGTTAAACACGTCATATAGCTTATGCCCCTATTAAAGATAGAGTATTGAACTATTGATTCTGAGTATTTTACACATGGATACATGTACCTCATCACAGGGAATTCCATTTAGGGCCATAACGTTTGACCTCGTGACCTTGACCACAAAATTCGGTCTTTTATATGACAAACTCCGATATAGGCTAGCTACGTTGCACGTCGACAACTCTTGTTTCACCAACATTTTCTCTTAGGTACGCCACAACAGGGTTTTAAAAAGCTAAACAAGGATAAAAAGAATTTTTGAAAATCCTTGTCTAAGCTTGTACAAATTTTGAATTGTTGGCTATAAATAACGGTTGTGTAGTAAATAAATGCATAATGTAAGAACTGTTGCAATTTTGTTGAGAATCCCACTATATCATTCTTTACCCAGACCAATTTCCAAATTATTTGGTATTTTCAATACAATATGAATTTTGCGTCTGTTGTTTGGAATCTTGCAGGTGTAATACACCTGCAAAATTCGAAACAACTCGTGCAAAATTGCAGTATTTTTTAGTTCGATTTTGTGTTGTTTTGCAATCATGTGTTATAATATCTAGACTGGAGTATTTACCCTTTCCCAAACAAGACCTGGTTGTGACGTACCTAATAGAACAGATTTGGAAAAACATTGAGGCAAAAGAAGAAACTGCTGATAACCAGCAGTTTCTCTTTTTGCCTCGATATTTTCATTGGTTATATCACAGACAATTTCAATTTTTATTAGCATCCATTTTGTCGTCTGCAGCAGCTTTTGAATTGGACCAGTCTAAAATTCGTTTGGGAGAGGGTTAAAGATGTTAATACGGGATTTGTTTTTAAAATGACATTTCACATTTATTTCATTTTTAAAAGTATGTTTTGGTGCAAAGATTGTTTATTCTTATGTGTAGAAATGCTATCAGTTTATTGAAGTTGTTATCTATAAGCGAAAAACACGCCTTTAAAGTTGACACAGGAATGACCAATTCTATATAAATCTGAACTGTTGTCCACAACAATTTGTTTAATTTTAACACAAAAATATATATTTCTCGTAAACGGTTCAATATTTTGACTTGAAATTTTCAGAAATTTCATAAGAAAAGATGATCTTTCAGATAGAAAAAAAGTAAAATTTGTTTAAGAATAATTGTGAAATGTCACTTTAAGGCTTACATTAAAAAAAAAAAAAAAAAAAAAAAAAAAGAAACAACAGTTTAACATTTTTCCAAACAATACTTTCTCAGGTAGGTCTAAGGTGTTGATGACAAACGATGTAAACAATCCTTGAAATTGTCAACTAGCAGAGAAAAATACTCATGGGAAAATGAGAAAATGATTATTATCAACTTTTTTTCTGTTTTTCAAATGTTATTACAAAACCTTTCCTTTTAGAAACGTAAAAAATATGTCTGATTTGGCAATTGATTGAAAGAAGCATTGAGAAAAGGAGGGAGACTCTTTCAAAGAAAAGTCTGACGAAGCCATATTTATCTCCCTTTGGTCAACATGAACCTTTTTTCGGTTAAATAGTCCCTTACAGCATTAGAGATATTTAGTAAGTCTGTAACCAAAAGCAATCTTATCAGCATCTTAGAGCTCTGCTCTCTTACAGATGCTATATGTCCCGAAGATACAATTTGAGAACAGCATGGGTCCTGATCAGACTGTATTCGCTCAGCTATTCACGTGCGGGGGTGCATCATTGGATGGATAACAACTACGGCCAAATTAGCCCCGCTTTAACAAAAAAAAAAACCATTTAAAAACTGCTTCTCTTTAACCATTGGTTCACTTTACACCATACATGGTATGAATGTTCATTGGGTGACCCTTTTCAAAAGTGGTTCAATTAGTAGTTGATTCATATCATTGAAAATGTGGGCTGTGCATGGCGATGCTTTTTTGACTTGGAGAAATCACAATATAACCCTTAAAAGTTGTCAACTATCTGGCGAATTTTGACAAAATTTTTAAGGTGGAATATGTTTTTGGTGGTGACTCTTCTTTAAGCTTGTTCTTTTACAATAGAGAGGGTGTGTGCTCGGGCAGAAATCACCAGACTTAAAGACTTATCGAATGCTAAGAAAAAGTGGGATGAACGCTTAAGGGCCAATCTTAACCATTTGTTTTTAAAAAAGCGACAATTTGTGTCATGTGTCCTCATGCATATTGACTTTTGGGAAACCAAACCAAGCAAAAAGGACACAAATAAGCAAGAAATATGAGCTGGACTGTGTGAAAAGGGAATATGTGGATCAATGCGTAAATAATACATACAACACATTGCGTAGCTAATAATCATGCGATAAAAAATATCAGGTTCATTGAGATTTGGTATCATCTACCACGCTTCATCAGTATACTGATGCATGCGGCAATTTGTACTTTTTATTTCCTAATAGGAAAAGAGTTATGAAAACCACTTACTACAAAAGAGAAGAAGGAAATTGTGACCATTACAATGTCTTTATTTTATCGATCCTTTCATTGCTTTAAAAACATTGACATCTGCATCTTTTATCAATTCATTTTCTTGTTTGCGATATCTTAGAATTAGAAGAATTCTGAAATAGGCCTATTGCTTTACGAAAGGGGCAAATAAATACATATTACAAATTGTGGAGGTATGCGGTAAAAACTCAAGACCATTGAGATTTTCTATCATCCACCACGCGTCAAGAGTATCGAATTCTTTGTGGAATGGCTTTTTAATGCATGCAACAGATTGCATGTTGACTTGGATTACAGCAAGCTTCATGAATATTTGATTGCTGACTTTTCTCAAATAAATTACACTGTACGGCGACTGCTCAGCGCATTTTTTCCACACTAACTGCTGACTCTTCTTTATAATAACAACCTTAGAAAATTCTGGAGTTGCCATGGGCGTACATAACTATATATTTAAAGGTAGTCCACCACTAATAAGATTCGCGCGACGTCGGAATATTTCGAACAACGTCTTTAATATTAGTTATGAATCCGAATCTAATTGGGTGACCCTGTAAACATTCGGCGGTGGAACGTTCCACCGCCGAATGTTTACGACGTCGCCCGAAAAATTCCGATGTCGCATCAATATCATTATTGATACACCTAGAATGAAAAACACTCATGCATTTTCTCACTACCGGAAATCGTGACATATAAAATACTTTTGTGGGTAAACCAAACAATTTCCATGCTAGCCAATTGACCAGGCCCCAGTTTCTTAAAAAAAAACTTTTGTACGTTCTTATGCTCTTGAAAATATGAGCACCGCGCTCAATTCTCGCGAAATCCACGTGAACTTCAAACGAATACCCTTCAACGTTGGAGAGTATTCCTTTGAAATTGAGCATGTTCTCATGAGTATGTACTTATTACCGGTATATATAATAAGTTCTTTTGAGAAACCGGGGCCTGGTCTTGTTTGGACAAGAGTAAATACTAGCACATGAAACAGATTGCATGTTGGCTTAGATTACGGGCCGCTTCATGAATATTTGATTGCTGACTCTACCCAATAATTCCCTTATTACACTACGACTACTGCTATAGTTCTTGTCAATTTTCCTCATCATAGAACGTATTGAAACAGAAACATTTTCGTACATCAAGCAGTTTCCAAGCAGAGCTTTATCTCGGAATTTTCGCTCGTGTAAGCGGGCTGCAGTCGTGTAGATTAAGAATACTCAATAATTTTGATCATGTATAAATAGTCGTCTTAGGGACGCCCTGAGACGTTTAAGTTACATTCTGTGTTACTTTGAAAGTGCTCCTTTATAGCTTTTGATCTTAACTTGGTTCCAGGTCAGCCTATGTATGTATACATGCAGTCTGATCAAGAAGCATGCTGGTTTTCTGTAGCTTCTTCATGACGTGTAATAACAGTACCAGAGCTGCATGGATCCCGACAAGATTCACGTTGATCTAGAAATGTGGTACTCTCAAGTGGAGTATTTTTTTTCCAATTTCAGACTGTATTGTTGAGGAATTTGAGGAATGAAAACCACGAATCATAATAAGGCTATGCAAATGCGCAGGCTTATCATTTTGATCTATACTGCAATAAGAAGCGCTTTTCTTTGTCCTATCTCTAGCATAAATTATGGACACATGCCTGTTTGATGACAAAGTTACTACAAAATTATAGTGATACCATCGGATTTTACGAATATTTGATGCCGAAGTTGTGACGATCAGGCTGTACATACAATTAGTCTGATCTCAATCGATAGTCTCAAACGACATAGGCAGATATTGGTCCACTTTGGTCGCATATCGATGTTTTTCAACAAATGCCACGTAACTGCAGCTAGGTTGAAGCTGCAGTTACGAGTTTTTTTTGGTGAAAAGCGACAATAAGCCATTTAAGGAATAGTTTTTGGAAGCAAAATTTGCTCCTCTTTGCAGCTACCTGTCTCTGCACTTTACCATTCTATGCATACCACACAATATCTTCCGGTCCTGCTCACTATAAATAGTTCTATCGAAAGTAAAGATTAATGAGGTAACATTCATTCGAATATTCAATATGTAAGTGAAGTTATGTATAGATATTGAATTGTGTGACTGAAAATGAAACATTCAATATTAATCATGTCTCTAACAGAAGAAAAGATCGACGTAGTAATTTGCTTTATTGGGGTCAAAGATCAGTCCAATGACATTCCTTGTAAATGGGTCAGTCAAGTTTACTGAACTATGAAATATATTCAAAGCTTTTACACAAACGATTAATATACATGAAGTTGTGCTAAAAATAGATACAACTCAAGGTATTCTGGATAATTAAAGTACCTAATCAAAGTACTCTACGAATCAAAGTATTCAAGGTATTCAAATGGGTAATCAAAGTACTCTACTTCTGAACAGGCCTGCATTATTGACAAATTTGATTCCAAACAGTACTTTCAATACTTTGATTCATATATATTCCCTATTATACGAGGACTCGTGTAGACACAATCCTTTCCAAAACTGCAAGCAAATAGAATAGTACATTTTGAAAGCTGATGAAGATGACAGAATTAATTATACTGAAGGTATATTTTGATTATACAGAAAAAAAACATTGAGACAAGAGGAGAAAATGCTGATCATCCGCATTATCTTCTTTTGTCTCAATGGTGTTAGGCCTACAAGCCCATTCTAATAGGGGCGTCAAGTTCAGGCCTTGCTTGGGAAAGGGTTAATGTTTGTTAGATGACATAGA
Organism: Fragum sueziense; assembly: GCA_963680895.1. Taxonomy (NCBI): domain Eukaryota; kingdom Metazoa; phylum Mollusca; class Bivalvia; order Cardiida; family Cardiidae; genus Fragum; species Fragum sueziense. The sequence continues at coordinate 40,903,526 of OY804606.1, forward strand.
AGATGCTACGTAATTATAGCGATATTGTAGGTCCTTTTATGAATATTTTATGCCAAAGTTGCATTAGTCATTAACAATTGTTCCGGCTTGTCATCTCCTTTGGGGAATGAAAAATGATGACTGATGTTATTTTCTTATTATAAGCATAGCACTTTTACCCTTTCTCGAATGACAGACTTTTAAGGCTCGGCTATTTTCATAGTTCATGGGGGGGATCACGTGACATAATAATTTCAGAAAATCATCAAAATTTCCTGTTTTTATATAAATCTTGACCAATTTTAATTCGGTTCGAAGCAGATGCGGTTGAAAACTCCAGAAATGGTGCGAATTTTCGCTTGAAAATACGATTCGCCAATTGAAAATTTTAAGATATTTCTTAGATTTTTAAATGAGTCCCTGACATACACATCGGAGGTAAATGTCCCAAAAGGAAAACCAGAACATGCTGATCATCAGCATTCTCTTTTTTCCGTTTAGGTTTCCTAAGCCTATACCCACAAAAGTTGTCAGAAAATGTCGCTTTTGAAATCGGTGAACATAAATGAAATACATTTTTAAAACTTGTTTAGAAATTATCACTATGACATTGTATGGTTAAGGGTCTAGGACAAAAACTATTTACTTGTCAAAAAAGAATTTGAGTACATTCCCAATTCGAGGAAGCGTCTTGTTTCTTACTATGGGCGTCTTTGGTGTAATTGTTCATTTGCAAAATAATTGCCCAATTATACAACTGTCTGTTTTGGGAATTCAGAGTCAGTTCCATTGAAATTACGAAACAGTTTCTTAGATATTGAATTTTCCGTAAACGAACAGTTTTCGAAAGTTAATCTGAGACCAAAATATTTTGGACAAAAGGATAAATAGTTCAAACATGCAAAACTAGTCATATTACCAGAACGGAATAATCTTTGACGTGACCACAAATTGGAGGCTAAAAAATCCGGATACCCTCGTCCATTTCCGTTATTACGGAAAACGCCGATGATAGAAACGTAATTGCAGAAAGTGTTTTGTATCTAATCTTGAATAGAACACAGATATTTTTTTACTAGAAAACTGCAGTTAAGGGATGTCAAAACCAGGATTCTGAAAGGTTAAAAGACAATACAATTATTCTGTTCGCCGTTATCTTTCTTTTTCAAAAGAACGTATATTTGCATTTGGCGTCTGAGGAATAAATGTTTGTATACTCAATTATATAACTGTCTGTTTGGAGAATTTAAAGAACAGTTACATGGAATTCTCTTTCTGGGAAATCAATCTGTCTTTAAAACTGGCTCAAACAAAATGATCTTAGACGGAGCAAAGCTTAAAGGGATTGCGTGGTTTCGCGCTGGATGTAAAATACAACATAATTCGTTTATTAAGACCATGTCCATATATATATATATACATTAGAGGAAATAAGGAAATTAAGGAATGCATTTGTATTTCAGTTTTGACCTTTTTTTTTTGTTTTTTAATCGTTGGAAAATAATTGTTAATTTTGACGAACCTACTTGGTACATGTTAAGAAAACTTTGTAGGAATGCAAATTATACTGTAACCAACAGTTCCTTATTTCTCCAAATGTTTCTAGGATATTACATTGAACATTTCTGAATTTGTTTAAGGTAGTTTACCCCTTATGAGATTCGCCCGACGTCAGAATTATTCGGGCGACGCCGAAAACATTCGGCGGTGGAAGTTTCTACCGCCGAATGTTTACGACCGCGCCCGAATAAGTTCGGATACGTAATATAACCGCGACGGTCGAAAAAAATCTGATGTTTTATGAATCTCAAAATGGCCACATTACGGATATTCTACCTTAATATTGTTCTATGCAATTCCGTTCAGTTGTATGAGTTGCATGTAGCAAGAGACCAAATATCTACTTTTTGAGAAAGGGTTAAAAAGAAACTGATTACGCAAGGATTTTCTGAAAGGCCATCGGGATTCAAAATACGAAACATTGAATTGCAAATTGAACTCGGATGCAAATTTGAATTGTAAATTTCTTGATCTTTGACAGATGCACAAATGATCAGGCCTACCGTATGTTTTCTCTGTTTATTTATAGATAACAAAATGAATTTGTATTTTACGGTTTTATCCTATACCCCCATGAAAATAAATGAATAGAAAAAGAAAATGTTTATATTTTTCAAAAAATGCTTTGCAAAATATTGGGTGAGAGAAAAGTACACGAGTAAGTACTTTACCTTTCCACTCCATGTCTTTTTTTTTTCTTTTTTTTCCACCGTGATTGATTGATTTGCTCAAATGTAACGTCTAGTTATAACGAATATTACTCTATGAGAAAGAGTTTATCAATTAACTCAAGTTATCAGAAATTTGCTAATGAGCAAAAAGATAGTTGAAAAAAAACCGAAATTGAACGAACATGATGGTTGTCAGTGCAACACTGGAATGGATGTCAAAAAGCACTGTAGCATTATTGAACTACAGTCGACACTCGTTGTGTCGAAGTCGACATATCCGGATTTCGACCAATCCGATTTTAATTATTTTCGATAAAAACGATATCTAACCATTTTTTATGGGCATCATATGTGTCCATGATTGAAATATAGTAGGAAAGGGAAAGAAATTGCTCGAAACGAGCAATTTCTGTCCTTTTCCTACTAAATTTCAATGGCTGTCTTTGTTTCGGAATTCATTTTGATATCCATATGTTGAGGATGGGACATAATTTTCACTTCGACCTAAGCGGAATTTCGACTTATCCGATGTCGAGATAACGAGTGTCGACTTTATCTATTATCTTGTTTACCAATTAGATAAACATGTACATGTAATGTATCTTTTGCGTGACACAAGTCATTGATGTTGGTTCATTCACACTAACACATTTTTCGTTGACGTTTTCTAGCTATATCTACAAAAGGAAAGAACCCCCTTTAAAGCTCTCGGAATTAAAATAATGATAAACACCCCCCCCCCCAAAAAAAAAAAAAAAAAAAAAAAAAAAAACGTTTTGAGTTGATTGTCCTAATAGAAAGAGATTTGGAAACATTTGGATGGGGGAGGGGGAGGAAATAAATGCCAATCAGCAGTATTGTTTCTTTTTTTTTCAAAACTTTCTGTGCTACATTGTATATATATCCGAACTTTACCAACACCAATGTTGTTGTCTGCAGCACCTTTTGAATAGGGGCAGCCTCAATTTTTGTCGTTTATAAGGAAGAGTTTAAACAATGCATGCGCATCGCATCTCATGGGATCACTTCCAGGATGTGCCGACCCGACCCGTCAATCAAAAACGCCAAACCCCTCACAATTTTGAAGTAACCCTTTCCTTTCAAAGACACGCGGGTCAGATTCATTAAAGCATTTAGGGCGTATTTTGCCTTACCAATACGTTTAGGACAAGAGCCATATATTGTCGCTTTCAAACGAAAACCTCGTAACTGCAGCTTGATTTAAGCTGCATCTACGAGGTTTTTGCTGAAAAGCAGCGATATCACCAATCTTTCATGACATAGAAAATGTAAATCTCCTTCGCAGTTATCTCCCTTGAATTGGGATTGGAGAGATGATGTACGGCATTGTCGCTGCGTGGAGTTTGAGAAAATGCGAGATTTGTTCTTAACGTTTCATATGGCATTCATTGGTAAAACAAAATATGTCTTAGTGGTTGGTGAAACTGTTTACCAACTAGATATTATTTAGTTATTCCATAGGCATTGGGTCGCTTTGTAACATAACTCTCCATATGTTACAAAATTACAATAAAGAAGAGTTTCTGAAAAAGAAAAAAAAATGGAGTGATGTGCCTTCAAACAATGGTTCTCTCTAATTTTATAACAACTGTTTTCCTCTCTCATTGTCTCGTTGCTCACATATTTCCGTCTAATAACACACATTCAGACATGAAGTGCCTTTGTCTTTTTGGAAACAATGCGCAACGGATCTTGCATGCATCATCGAACGGTCGTAAAATTTCTGAAATAATTTCCTGTAATTTTGTAATGATTTCGACACGAAATCCTATCACGAATTTTAACCGTTTCCCAAACAAGTCATGTTTTGATGTGTTCAATAGAAAAGCCTTGGAAAATAGTGCGACATAAGAAGAAAATACTGAATAATCAGCATTTTATCCTTATGCCTCAATATAATCAATGCTACATTCCAAAATCTTATTGTTTATAACATTGTTTTGTCCTCTGCTGCAGCTTTCGTATTGGACCACCTTAATATTGTGAAATTTAGTCGTTTGGAAAAGCATTGATTAAATCCTAAAGGGCTCTCTTACATTTGCGTGAATGACAAGAACTATTTGGATCCAACCTCGTCTAAATTATTTCCCTTTTATTTGATTTATTTTTGCAACTGATTTTGTTTCTTCTTTTCCGAAATGGAAACTATGGCATTTGAGATCAACACAGATCCAAAATCAACATCCGATTGACTTCCATTATGGTTCTCTTAAAGCTTCTTTATATCTAATTAACCTGTAATAGAGTAGCATCGATCATGACAATGTCTTATTAATATACATGTACGCAAAAGCCGATTTACATCTAGATATTGGTCTAGTGTGAAAAACCGCCTATTTTTCTGTTTTTTTGTTTTGTTTTGTTTTGTTTTTTTTTTTGGATCCTGAGTCTTTTCTCTCCTCAAGGCAAATAAAAAAGCTGTTTGTCGTCTGGTGGCGTCTGTAGGCTAATGCATTTTTCCGAAATAAAATTCGGGACTTCATTATGCATTCTTTATGCCTTTTTGTCAAAACCGTACATAATTTCTATCGACTCTGTTCCCTGGAAAACATCTATATAATAAAGCAGAGCAATGTTTGCGCCATTGTAACGCATTGAAAATGAGACGAAGTTATGAATTTCTATTCCTAAGGCGACAAAATCGTCTGCCGTCTGCTATGTGTCAATTACAGACGAAAACCGTTTCTTTGTCTGAATGATATTCTGGAATGGTATTGTACAATTCGTATCCAATTCAACCCTTTCAACCCTTTCAACCCTTTACTAACTCTGAATAATAAATTCGTAGAAATTCCAATAGGAAAGCTTAGGCAATCGATAAAATGGACGTTGATAAAGACACGATTCTCATACTATATAGCTGAAAATATTTAGGCAAAAAAAGAAAATGTTCATCATCATGTTCTCCTATTATACTCGTATCATTGTTTATCCATTCATTTTTTTATCCGGGACGTCAAAATCACATTTTGTTTGGGGGGGGGGGACGTTTTAAATGTTTTCAAACCACATCTTTTCACGTCTCCGCATATACTCAAATCGTCGATTTTAGAAGTGTTTTGGATGAAGCATAACTTAGAAAGATATTTTAAAAAGATAGAAAGTGCAACACATTCTAGATACAAATATACACTGAGAACTCATGTTTACAGTTGGTATGCTTAGCGGCGGGGGATCTTATGACAGACACAGCAACAACAAGAACAACAATTAGTCGGTGTAAATGCAAAACCTGGTAGGCTATGTCAATTTTTGCGATTTTCGAGGTAAAACCTTGTGTGCTCAATTAAGACAATTCTTGCAAGTTTTGAGATATTTTTACTGATCAGTATTAATGACACATTATTTGTGAACAATATATCCAAATTTCAAGTAAAACCTCTCAGTTTAGGAAAAGTTATTACACAGTTTTCCTTCGCCTTTAAAGCTGGAGGGTAACAGATGGTCTAATTGCAAGAAATGATTTTTTTTAAATATGCAAACCTTTGGGGTTGGCCACCTCAAATTGGTTAATAATATGCGATTCAGACAGAAATTGAGCCGAAATTATAAGAGAGATAGTCAAATTTAGGAAGAATTCAAACCCAAATTCAATTCCGTTACAGATGCGGTTGAATTTATTTTTTAACTGTCACGCATGCGCATACAGCGCGGACCAAGATTCAAACGAGATTCATACTTGAATTTCAATATGACATCATCATGTTTGTTGTGACGTCATTTAAGAAAGTCGCATGTCCTGCTGTTTTTGACCTACTTTTGACATCGCTTCATGAATTTGGTATCAAATTGCGAAAAATGAGTCTTTGCTTCAAAAATTTTGGGTCCAAATCTGGGAAATAGTAGCTTTAAAATTTTCCTAAAACGAGATTTTTCATTTACAAAGACGAATTGCAGAAAATATTCAACTATAATTCTGTCAAAATATGACCGATTTGAAAATGATGCCAGCGACTTTCTCGAAGTGTGCTGTTTAAAACATCCACCACATCAATGAAGTATTTTCAGTTTTACACTGGTATTCACTGCTTTACGCCATTTTTAATCCATTACCACACAATGACGCTTCTTAATACACCACAAGATAAAGGCTTTGGAAAACATTGCGGAAAATAAAGAAATTGCTTGTGACAAGCAATTTTTTCATTTTTCACAATGTTTTCTCAAAAAAAAAAAAAAAAAAAAATCATGCACTTGTCAATGATTATGTCGTCTGCAACACCTTCTGAATAGGAGGAGTCCAAAATATTGTCGTTTGGTAAAGGGTTAAAACAGTCACGAATCAACAGATTTATTGAAGATTATCTGTATACCTCACGATAAATGACCTGGCAGGCCAGTCCATGCTAATCGAATGAGATCCTCTGCCAGGTCATTTGTTTTGTTGTTCGACACAGGACAAGGTACTCTCCAAAGCCGAGGTCTATTGATTAACCAACAAATATGACCTCTGCCGTTTTTGGTACACCAACAGCCTATTTGGTCGTCATAATCTAATTAAAGCACATCGTTTGAATTATCGAATCAAAATCATTCAGTTTTATCTTGCATGATCATTACGTATACATTACGTCGCTTCTATTTTTGGCTTAAGCCCGTAACAGTTGAATTATCGAATCAAAATCATTCAGTTTTATCTTGTTTGATTACGTATACATTACGTCGCTTCTATTTTTGGCTGAAGCCGGTAATTTGAAGCGTCAGCCAATGAAAGTTTGTATCAGATTTTTAAATTGTTCTGTTGTGTATAGCCAACGATTGGATACCGAAATCCCGCCAAGGCCCCGAGATTAGACGTGAAATGTCCCTGCGGGAACAGATCATCATTCTATCAAAATGGAATGAATAGAGAATGTGCTCTGTTCTTAAGAGAGTAAGGACAAGGATGATTGTTTACTCACGTTAAAGTAAAGTTGTAAAATGTTAAACCACAAAATTCTATTGAATTGTAAAAATGGTTATGTCTAAGTTGAAACATGCTGCAGTGAACCACAAAATTGGTGTCAATAACATAAGAAGGGGATTTGAATATAAATTCACGTTTATAATAAATAACTTTTGAACAGTTGTCATCTTTCCCATTAAAAAAAATGACGAATTCTGTCTAATTGATTGCAGCTTCAAGTGGAAAGCTGTTGCGTTGAATAGGAAAATAATGTTTCTACACGTTGAGAAAAAAGCTTAACCCCTTTATACACGGTGGATAACCCACGTGATTTTTGGGAAGCGTTCACACCGAAAAAATCGTCCGCTTCAAAGTAGGTTTTTGTTTCAATTCTCAGCTTATGGGATACAACAGACAAATAGGCAATTTTGTCCTCCGTAATCACTGGTGGTGAACTAAAACAATTTTCGCTACAACAAGGTATAGATATTTTGCGTTTAGATGTGAGTTTATAGATTTTTTTCTAATGACAATGAAGTTGTTCTAAAAAAAGACCGGGTTTAGTGTTTTGTATTGACAAACTGTCATATCATAAAATCTCGTAACTACGGCTTCGATAAAGCCGTAGTTACGATATTTTATAACAACACCGACGGAATACATTGTTCGCGAAAATACGTCCCTCGCTTTGGCCGAGTTCCCCACCAGTGGTAATTTCGTCTTTTTTACAAATGTTTTCGAATTGTTTCCAATGAAAATACTTTAAAGTAAGTTTTGTTTAGATAATGGGAAGTAGCAAACTTCGATGCGCTTTTTATCCTAACCACATCGGAAGTAAGGCTCGGTTTTGATTACACAGGAGCCACGCCCATATAACAGGTGATGCAGTATTTCTTACAGTTGAGTAATTTTTACGACACCCCCAATCGAATAACCGTGTAATTATTTTGTAATATTGTACACTCTATTTTTTTTTTTTTGTAAAGCTTTAACACTTTTCTGGCTACTGAATTTGATATATTGTTGCTTTTATTCCAAAACATCGTAACTTCAGCTTTAAGCAAGCTGTAGTTACAAGGTTTTTGAAAAAAAGTGAAAACCTCCTACCAGAAATCACAAAAATATGCAAAAAGTTAGTGCTTCAGATAAAGATGAATTAAGATCAACATGCTCAGTCAGGTCAAGATCCAATCCGCCATTGGGGAAAAAAACTCCACCATGAATTTCAGTAAATTAATTTCAGAGAGCATCTTTGTGAATACGGAGGCTGATCTGGATCTATAGCCTACCAGTCCAAATTTCGATAAAGGTCCATTTTCTATTGTCCGATTGAAATTGATAATCTCAAATCCGGTTTCAAGCCTATTTTCTCGAATTTAAGCGTTTGAATCGGGTAACATTGGGCTAGATTCATCAAAGCATTTAAGACACATTTTGTCTTACAAATTGCATTACCCAGGCCTTGGGTGATAGGCGATATGCGATTCTTGTCTCATACGTATCGTAAGACATCGATGGGACGAACTACATGTTAACAGATGTTTTGGTGAAACTGGCTCCTGGTTGTAAAATCATCATAAATGTTCTACTCATTCAAGATAGCTTGTAAAAACCAAACACTTGACTTGAAAGATAAATACTGCAGGATTGCTCATGATTCTCTAACAATTTGATTTTTGGAACGAATTTCCCCTTACTCAGCTCCAGATAGAATACACGTTACGTGGTCATTTTGAGATTCATAAAACATTGGATTTTTTCGAGCGGTTTTGTTACGTATCCGAACCTGTTCGGGCGCAGTAGTAAACATTCGGCGGTGGAAAGTTCCACCGCTGAATGTTTTCGACCGCGCCCGAAAAATTCCGACGTCGCGCGAATCTCATTAGGGGTGTGTTACAACCCGTTTTGTAATAATCACCCGTTTTGAAATAAATATAACAAAGTGGGTGATTATTACAAAACGGGTTACAATGTCTAACCCGTTTTGTAATAACCCGTTTTGTAATAAAATTATATATTTTCATATAACTACTATTTGCATTCAATACTCAATGTTAGCTATTTTAATCATTCTCAGAACAGCTGTGCGAACTTTAAATTGAAATAATTTTCGTTTTGCAATGAAATCATCAAATGTAGAAAAAATGATATAACGCAGTTTGTGATAATGTATTACAAAGTGGGGGATTATTACAAAACGGGTTACTATGTCTAACCCGTTTTGTAATAAAATTATTTTTTCCCGATAACTACTATTTGCATTCAATATTCAATGTTAGCTATTTTAATCATTCTCAGAACAGCTTTGCGAACTTTAAATTGAAATGAAAATTTTATTACCAAACAGGTAGTTACAAAACGGGTTAGGCCTTCTTATCCGTTTGGTAATAATCCCCCACTTTGTAACACATCATTACAAACTGCGTTATATCATTTTTCTTCATTTGGTAATTTTATTGCAAAACGAAAATTACTTCAATTTCAAGTTCGCACAGCTGTTCTAAGAATAATTAAAATAGCTAACATCGAGTATTGTATGCAATTAGAAGTTATTGGGAAATTATATAATTTTATTACAAAACGGGTTATTGCAAAACGGGTTAGACATTGTAACCCGTTTTGTAATAATCCCCCACTTTGTAATACTTTATCACAAACTGCGTTATATCAATGATCTGCGGATGGAATTTTCTTTTTTAAGATGAAAATTGCTTTCTTTACAGACGTACAATGGTTCAGAAAGTGTTAAAATTCCGTTACACTGCATAATTTATGCAAATATCAGTTATTGAAAACAATGTGAAAATTTTATTACCAAACGGGTTGTTACAAAACGGGTTAGGTGTTCTTACCCGTTTGGTAATAATCCCCCACTTTGTAATACAGTATTTCAAACTGCGTTATATCATTTTTCTACATTTGTTAATTTCACTGCAAAACTGAAATTATTTCAATTTAAAGTTCGCAAAGCTGTTCTGAATATGAATAAAATAGCTAACATTGAGTATTGAATGCAAATAAAGTTACCGGGAAAATATATAATTTTATTACAAAACGGGTAATTACAAAACGGGTTAGACATTATAACCCGTTTTGTAATAATCCCCCACTTTGTTATATTTATTACAAAACGGGTGATTATTACAAAACGGGTTGTAACAGGGGTGCACTACTTTAATGATACAATCATTTCTTCGGTTTCTATATCATATTCCAGAACAAATGAAAATAATGTTATTTGACAAATCTTTAACTCATTACAAAATTTTAGACTGTTTCAAATTCAAAGATGTTGCAGACGACAATATCAGTTGAATAAATAACGATTTCTTTACTTATTTTTGGTAGAAAACAATGTGGGAAATGAAGAAATAGCTTGTCGCAAGCATTTTTTTTTCATTTTCCACAATGTTTTCCAAAACCTTTAAATTGTAGGGCGTCAAAAACGTTACTGTGCGGCAATTGGTTAACGTATATGCCACCTACCATTGAATACTAAAACAGTGAAATTTTGTCGTTTTGGAAATGATTTAATCATTATCATCCAAGATAGTGTGTGAAAACTCAAACACTTGCCTTGAAAGATAACTATTGCACTCCTAATCAAAGTAACTCGCTCCCATTTCCGAGTATGAATTCGAAATTTCCTTTTGTTTTTAAATTACATTTCCTTAATCTTTGAATGTTGAACCCTTTCCCAAATGACTCAAATTAACAGTGTTCCTAGTTGAATGTCGCTGAAGAAGACGAAATAAATGTTGCTTAACCCATTACCACACAAGAACTCATTTTGACTCCTCACAAAATAATGGCCATGGAAAACATCGCGGAAAATGGAAAAAATGCTTGTGACAAGCAACTTCTTCATTTCCCACAATGTTTTCCATCCCAAAAGACCTAGAAATTAAAAATTCCATTCACTTGAAATTGTCGTCTGCAGGATCTTTCAATTTGAACCACCCTAAAAATTTGTCGTTTTGTAATGGCTTAAGATCCCTAAATTGTTACCTGCAAGCGCTTCTTCCTTTTCAACAATGGTTTGCTTCCAAAATTATTTCCTGGTCAATTGACAACTACTGTATCTATATCGCCAATGCTTTCAAACCCTTTCCCGATCTTAATTTAGTTCGAGAAAGAAAGGAAAAACCGATAATGAATAATAACCCCCAGCATTGGTAGGGAATGCTTTAAATATTGAACAACGAGCTAGTAAATGGACTTAAATACTGTATAGTGTATGGTATGGACTTAACGCTTGTTTTATTAAATATTAAGGAATAAGTTTAAAGTTTTTTATAATTTAAGCTGAAAATAGTTCAGAAATAGGGCATTTTCTAGTTTAAAATCGTTTTTAGTGTACAAGCATTGGTTAGCTATGGTTTTGATATTGTTACAACGAGAAAGTAAACAGACTTAAAAAGTGTGAAGTGTACTACATGTATATAGACTTGTAATGCTTGTTTTGATTAATATTTATAAATAACCATTACGCGATGTTTTGAAGTAAAATATTATGCGACAAGCATAAAGCAAAGTCAAAGACCACAGGGATTCTACAATTTAAGACATGCAGTCCAATCATTGCATAATTATATGCTGTAATTAAGTTTTTGACAAACGATGCAGAAAATGAACTTAAATAGTTAAGAGTGTATGTAATGGGCTTAACTCTTATGTTGCTAAATTTTTATAAATAACTTTAACCTGTTTCACAATTATCAAGCTTCCCAAAAGGTTCATTTCAAGCATAATTATTTAAAGTTTTACTGTATTTGGAAAAAAACAGGCTGTATAGGCAAAGATTAGACTGCGTGTATGCGCAGGCTGATCTTTGCCTATAATGCCTGTTATAGATTTAAAGATCGGAATTCACCAAATAAAGGGTTAATGTAAATATAGTTTCACGTATGGGGGGACTCCGATCTTTATTATATTTGGATTTTATGCTCAGGTGAAGTGAGATACTTTTACACATCCCCTGTATTTAAAATACGGATATTAAATATAACACTACAAAAATGAGTACGTATAGAAATAGAAATATGAGCATTAATAGTGACATGATCTTCATTTCAACTCATAATACGAAATTTAAAAGAAGGACTAAGTCGACGAGGTCGTTACGAAATAGTTTGCAATTCTGTGATAGTTTAACGTTGACTTCGTTTTCCACGATGTTTTATATGAATTTGTGTTTTGTGTTGTTGTTATTTGTTCAAAATTCTGCTGGATTTAATCTAGACGTTTCAACCCGAGTGGAAATTGTTGGGAATAATCCGGGAAGTTATTTTGGATATTCCGTGGCAATGCTAAACAAACCGCCATCCGAAAAGTGGTAAGTTCGAATCTCGTTGTGCAGACTGAAATCATCCTCCCCGCTTCCCCTATATAGTACCGAAATATCTTACCTTTAGTTTTAACCCTTTCTCAAATGACAAAATTTTAGCGTGTTTCAATTCTAAAGCTGTTGCAAACGACAAAATAGCTTTAAATAAAGAAAGGATCGGTGTACAATAAAGTAAAGAAAATATTGTTTATCAGAATTTTCTTCTTTTGTCTCAAGATTTTGCCAAGTCTTTGCTAGTAAACATGTCAAAACCAGATATTCTTTGGTAAAGGGTAAACAATTTAATTTTTCCTCATGGCAAAAGTACGTCCAAGGTCGTTTAACTTTTCCAAACAAGAACATGTTTTGACTTCTCTAAAATTGGCTCAAGCATTATTTTCTGTACTACATGTATATTGACCATTTTACTCTATTTGTATTAATTTTGTAGTCTGAGCCAGCTTTCAAATTCGAGAAGTCTTAACTCATATCGTTTTGGGAGAGGGTTGATGAAGCAAAGTAATTACTGTAATATCAAACTAGTAATGTTCAGTCTATAAGAGGATGAAAAATCCCTTTGGATTTCCCTATTGTTTTCCAACATAATTAATCCTTTATTTACATTTCTGACAACCCTTAAACGAAACCTGCTGCAGACATCAAAATACAGAAAGGAACAATTATAGAGTATTGAAAATCTGGTGATTAGAAATAACTTATTTTGCCTCACTATTTTTCAAACCTATCTATTACAAAGATTCCGAAATCAGGCATTCCATGGTTTGAAAAAGGTTTAAAGAGGAAGAAAAATATTCCCTGTGATCCCCATTGTTGTCTAACAAAATTAATGAGTCATAGAATCTGTGCATTATTGGTCTTATTACAACTAATAGAACACTGAGATTTTATGTTAAAATCTTTCCCTTCGATGTTTTCCTTTTTTCTAAATAACTTGATTACTCTGTTGTTGTCTAACAGAGTTAATGAGTCATATCTGTTTCATTATCGGTCGAGTTATAGCTCATGATAAATGACCTGACAGAGTATCTTTAGTCATTTGCTAGAGATGCTCCGTCAGGTCATTTATTTTGAGCTTTACGCATAGTGTAACGTTGGAACTCTATGTAAATATTTTCTTTTTTCCTTCAATGTTTCCATTCATACATGTAACTTGATTGCACTTTTGTAGTCTGAAAGAATTAATGGGTCATATTTGTTTCATTGTCGGTCTCTAATTATAGCTCACGATAAATGACTTGGTAGAGCATCTCTAGCTATTAGCTAGAGATGCTCTGCCAGGTCATTTATTTTGAGCTATACACTTATTTATTAAGGTAACGTTTTGATTTTGTTTCACCATCTTTTTTCCTTCAATGTTTTCCTTTTTTCTAAATACACATAACTTGATTACTCTATTGTAGTCTAGAAGAATTAATGAGTCACATCTGTGTCATTGATTGTCTCGTAGAGATCGTAATCTTAATGACCCGTTTTATCTTTACCCTTTCTGAAAAGGCACTATAGTACAATAGTATACCTTACGATAAATAACCTGGCAGAGCAGCCCATGGTTATCGAATGGAATGCTCTGCCAGGTCAATTCTCGTCCGCTATACCGCTATACACAGTGACGTGGGCTAATGTTTACTACTTGACAACCAATCAACTCTGTTCGTATTTGTAACGGTGCAAATCAGACGAATTTTGCAGCAGTAAACATCAGCCTACGTCACTGTCATTTTCGGCTGGGACTATTGTAGACATGTTAATGTTCAAATGTGTTGATGGGCCGAGCCCTGATAGCTCAGTCGGTTATGTCGGAGTCTGTCAATCCAGGGGTCTCGAGTTCGAACCCCGGCTCGGCCAGTATCCATTCTGACATTTGACAAAAGTCATTTGTCTCTCACCAATGGGTGTGAATCATCTATGTGAGAGAGCAGCTGGAGGCTAGGTTTGGATATTGTGGTTGTACTGGTGAGAGAAATACCAGGAGCCCATGGTTAGGTGCTCCAGCCGCCGCGATATGACCATAGAAGTTGAAAACGGCGAAAAACCCCAATAAAATAAAAAATCAAATGTATTGATGAAGACAAAATGTTGTTAAACAGACAATATTGGTGTTGTAGCATGGGAAATATTGAGAGAAAATATGAAAAATGCTGATTATCAGCATTTTCTTCTTTTCTCTCAATGTTTTTCATCAGGTTCTCTGTCTGTCACCTCTGATCAAAATACTGTTTTGATAGGGGTCTAACAAAAGAAGAATTTATTCTAGTTATCAACACTCTCATTTTTTTAATAATGATATCAAAAGAATCATCTTGTTATCGAACAGAATAAATGAGTAGGACCATGTCGCCGCTTTAAAACAAAAACCTCGTAACTGCAGTTTGTTTAAGCTACAGTTACGAGATTTTCGTTAAAAAGCAGCGATTTGTCATAGTTGTTCTAATTACGATGTTACAATTAGATTGTATCTTAATGACCCTTTTTTGAAAACGACTCAATATTTTTATTCGTTCAAATTTGCATGTATTGTTGCCTTGAGGCTTTAAATATTAACCAATAACAGATGCATGGCAAAACATTTTTATCATCAGCTTCTTCCGTTTCTTCAATCTTTGTAAACAAGGCAAGTCCAAAACTAGTAGTTTATAGAATTGAAATATTATCAGTATATCGTCGCTTTTCTTAACCCTTTCCCAAACAAGACCTGGTCTTGACGTCCCTAATAGAAAATGCTTGGGAAAATATTGAAACAAAGGAAGAAACTGCTGATAATCAGCAGATTCTCCTTTTGTCTCAATATTTTCCATGCAATATTTTACACAAATCCTATCTTTAATAACATCCATTTTGTCATTTGTGACAGTTTTTGAAGTGGATTACTCTAAAATTTTGTCGTTTGGGAAAGGGTTAAGAAATATTGCTAACTTGGTGTCGCAGCTACTGTGAGTTTGGAAAATCCAAACATTTGTTGTTTGGGAAAAGGTAAAGTCGCATTGCCATTATGGTATAGCTCATTATAATCGATCTGGCACAGAGGCTCTAGCTAATACTATTAGATAGGGATGTTCTGCCAGGTTATTAATTGTGAACTATATCTCTGTTACATACATAATTCTGATATGATTAAGCTTAACCCTTTCCCGAAAGGCAAAATGTGAAGGTGACCCACTTCAAAAACTACCAAAAATGAAAAATGGAAGTTATTAAAGATAGAAATTGTGTTAATATGGCACAGAAAATATTGAGGCAAAATGAGAAACTGCTGTCAGCTGTTTCTTCTTTTGTCTCAATGTTTTCCCAAACTTTCTCTAATAGGGACGTCAAAACTAGGTCTTGTTTGGGAAAAGGTTAATGTATGGTTAATCAACTCATCCTTTTAAATACATGTCCACCCAAATGTAGGATGAATAGAATGTAAACATGTTGTAATACGGTAGAAGGTTCGTTTTGGTACTACATCATCATCATCATCATCATCATCATCATCATCGTCATCATCATCATCATCATCATCATCATCATCATCATCATCATCATCATCATCATCATCATCATCATTGTCGTCGTCGACCGACGATGACGACGACGACAACAACAACAACAGATAATTAGGTCGACCGATTCATATCGATCTGCACAACATGTATTGATCTATCGACCTCTGTGATGTATCGATTCATGTATTAGCCAATTTACGTAAATCGTCATTTTTCTTCAAAAAACTTTGTAATTGCAGCTTCACGGTGTATAATCACGTGACTCAAAACTTCCGATAATCTTCAATGTCTTTTTTAATACTTGACCAATTTGAATTCGGTATGAAGAAGAGAAGGTGGAAAATTGCCAGGAATATGCTGGACGTGTTCGATTTTTGCAGCATCTTTCAAATTGGAACAAATTTTGGGTATTATAGGAAAGGGATAAACGATTTTGCGAGGGCTTACTTATGCATCATTAGCCAAAATAATTTCGCTATGAAGGGTTGAAATTCAAGGTAGCGAATGTAAATGAAAACCGTGTCGTTTACCTTAAATAATCTGAAAGGCGTCAATTACGATACCCTTCACTATAAACATCATTTTGAACTAGACCAACGAATTCTCAAATTGGTTAGTAAAATGTTTTAAGCAAGTTAAAAGTAAAAAAAAAAAAAGATGTGTATGGGTACAGATAGGAAGGGATTTAAACGCTTTCTTATTTGACTATTTCAATTCTTAACCATATGTTGTCGGCGCTCATTTGATTAGTCTCAATAAGTACCCACGGCATAGGGATTGATGAACCATAACTGAATACAGCATTTTGAAAAGCCCCTCTTATCTTGAGATCTGACTGTGATTATTGTTTCTTACAAACGTATTCCTTACATAGCTGGTAACATTAAAGTACAACGACCTATTCGAGTCATACGCTGTTCATACCACACTTCAAACATGCTCATCCATTTGAGATACTAAAATGAAATTTGTAAAATTCCATATTGAAGAATATCGGTCAACTTGTTATGCCAACCCTTGATTAAGAGTCTCGACATTAACCCATTACCCAACAGAAAAAAATTCGACTTGTCCAAATTCAAAGATGCTACAGACGACAATTAAAATTGAATGAAATTTTACATTTTTATGTCTTTTTATGTAGAAAATATTGTGGGAAATAAAAAAATTGCTTGTCACAAGCAATTTTTTTTCATTTTCTACAATGTTTTCCAAAGCCTTTATCTCATGAGGCATCGAAGGGAGTCACTGTGTAGTAATGGGTTAAGGATTGAGCTGTCATGGCACTACCGCTTTAATTAATTAGGAAAATTACTTTAAATAATACCATACAGGGAAATATTTTGACGATTGCCAGTCTGTGCATACAATGTATACACAGGCTGGCCATAGTCGATAACGTCCCACTCAATGACTAAGATCATATGGAGACTGGATCTCGGTTTTAAGTCTCTTTTGAAAGATTGGAGTGGTAGGAGATTGAACCTGCGTTTCCAGAGTTACAAAGTCCGCGAATTAGGCTACCACTGCGCCAAATCTGCTCCTTGGTCATGATCAATAATTCGTAATTCAAGCCAAAGATTGCCCAGGCGTACGATCAAACTTATTTTGTATGAAGTAAATGGAAAAATGTACCAAGGTTAAAGTTTTTTTTAAATGTTGTTTATTGAAAGCTCTTAAAGCTCACTGACGCGTGGGATTTAAAAGTTATATAGCGTTAAAATTATTACATCTACCCGTTCGTTCACTGACCATAAATCGTAGCAACCATTTTAACAGTACGATATTACGATGTTTTTTACCATTTGCTTACAGTGCTATTTATCAAACGCATGTAGGTCTCATAATCTGGCACGAAATACTGGCCGACTTCGATTGGCAATGGCTGCGCAATCGTTGGGAACCAGCGCTGTTATATCTATTATACTCACTCCCCCGTTTTGTGTCAGCCAATCAAAACCTTTGTTTATTAGACACTGATTGGTCCGCTGTTTATCCGAGGGGTTCCGAATGACGTAATGGAGCCATGGTCCGACCACACTTTTTCCGGTGGTCGGACTACAGCTCGGGTCATTGCTGTTCGATTGGAGCTATAGCTACGGAAATGACGTCAATAGCTCGTACTATTGGTGTTCGGTTGGGGCGATGGCGCGAGCGATGGCGCGAGCCATTGCCAATCGAAGTCGGCCACTGTTTAAACAGAAAGTTGCTTAATTCGGATTCTCAATAGAATAGAATACAGTAAAGCTCTCGTAATCATGGGTCATAAATACTACATTTCACTGCTTTTCAACGAAAAATCTCGTAACTGCAGCTTAAGACAAGCTGCAGTTACGAGGTTTTCATTGGAAAGCGAACATTTGTACAGGTCTGCCTGTCCTGAATAACCGGGGCCAACATGGTATGGGTAAAACATAAAAGCGACGGTTAATTGAGGTGGATAATATTGTGATTCATTAGTAAGTTTTCCCACCTAATAATGTTTTACATGCGGTTTTAATTGTTTGCGAAAGGGTTGAGCTATAGATCTATTTGATCGGACGCACTAGTTATGATATAAAAGTGGAAGTAAATATTGCGAAATTTGAGTACAATCAAGTCATGTGTCGTATGTACATGTCGCTGCTTTTCTACGAAAACCTCGTAACTGCAGCTTAAAACAAGCTACAGTTACGAGGTTTTCGCAGAAAAGTGACGAAGTATGGGTTTGGTTTCCTATTAGTAAAAGTACATAACATGATTAATTATATGCGCAGTGGTCTTTAACCTATTTCGAAATATGACATTGATTTGAAGTCCCCAAATAAAAGGAAAGCTAGATTTGTTTTACAATTCTTTGATTAAAGAATGAGCATAAAGAATGAAATGTTGGTACCATCATGTTTTCTTTTGTTCTGAATGTTTGCAAATCTTAAGTTGTAAAGGGACACCAAAAGAAAATAGGCTATTACGTAGAGTTTAGACATCGTCAAAGCAATTTTGATGCGCCCGAAAATACAAGACAAAAAATAATTTATCACAAATCTGCGCTGTATTTACCTTAAAAATGTCCCAAACTTTTGAAAATAATGAATAAATGTATCTACATGCAATAATTTGTGGCAGACCCGTATAAACGGGAAGGAGGAATGGGGGTCTATACGTGTATTTTCGCGAAGAATATCCCACCAACCTTAAGATAGTTCGCCCCTTAAGACATTCGTGCGACCTCGGAATTTTTAGTGCGACGCCGTTAAATTCGTGCGATGTCGTTAAGCATCCGGCGGTGGAACGTTCCATCGCCGAATGTTTTCGACGTCACCCGAATCATTCCGACGTCATGTGTTTCTCATTAGGGTTGAAATACTTTAATTTGCTTCTTGCGAGCCTTTGTGTATAAAATATGTTTTTGCATCTCCGTCGTGGAGATTATGATTGTATGGTACAGTGTTAAGGAATGCTGTCACAACGAGAAAATGATACTGTTTTGAACAGGTAGAGTTGTAAATTATGTGTGACATTTTTATGGTTTGATAATCTCGCGACATAGACTGCAATTTACTTCATTATGACATGGTCCGTTCATTTCATACTTACTTATTTTGCATAAATTGGTAAACAATGCTTAACAGCTTAGACAGGTCCATCTCGAATCTGCGTCCTAGAGCCTGAACCAGTACTCGCGCCATATATGAGGACTGATTTAATGTCCAAGAACAACCTCCGCTACCGGAAATCGTACTTGGAACCTCTTAGCCGCAAGGCCGATGCTGTACCTCTCGATCACGGACGCATGCAAAATTAACTCTTTTCGAAAAGATATTTCGAAACCAGAGGCGCGTTCTTTAGAGCAATATCTTTTAAATGATTCTTAAGATATTTTTGATAAAGCCTTTTTAAGACTAGAATCAACCGATGTGTTCCAAATGCCACATACTTCATTCAAATGACGTCATGATGACGTCATTTGTATGAAGTATGGGGGAATTACCATGTTGCTATGGAGCATTCGGAACACGTCGGTCAATTCTCTCTTATATTGTTTCTATAAAATTAACCGAGGGTTTCTGTTCGATGTGTTATGGTAAAGGAACGACTTCAAAATATTGCTCTAAAGAACGCTTTATCCTAGAAGATCTAAAGAAATCTCAAGAAATCACAAGAAACCTCACTTTAAAGAACGTGTTTCAGTGCTTGTTCGTACAAGATTTGAGCTATACAACACTGCAACCTGATCTTATGGGATGGATAATACTGAATGATAAGGCGGTATATGTCACATTATAAGGTGTATTTGTTTGTTAAGAGTTTCAAAATTAATAGGTCATGTTTACAAAACTTTATCCTTATCACAATATTCACCCCGGTGTCCTCTTCAAAATATTACTGCTCACAACGTGAAAGGGACAAAGATAATCTACATAGAAATCGTTCGCATTTGACTAATAAGGCACAATTATCAACCTGTCATATTTCATAATGAAAACGTCTTTCCACGTAGGAAAAGTTCCTGGTAACTAAAATTTGGTATAGCCTAGCGTTTTTAAGATGGAACAACTGATGTCAGGAACACTTGGTTACCTAGGAGACCAAGCCTCTAAGATAGTTCCACCGCCGAATGTTTTCGACGTCGCCCGAATAATTCCGACGACACGCTAAATTCATTAGGGGTATACTACCTTAAATAGGCTGTACAGTTACGATGTTTCAGTCTTTGAAGGAAAGCTTTAAAGTAGCTGCTATTATTCTCGCGGTCTGCATCTCGAGATCATACATGTAAGACAGCAATATGGCACTCCTTTCAATTATGTTTTGATTTAACTTTTCACAAGGAACAAAGCTATAGGGTTATACAAATGCAGCAACAGTCTGGTGCAAAGGTGTTGTAGAAAATACAACAGACATAACTGAAAATAAAATCTAATTTTTAACAAATGAATGTTTTGCAAAATAAGAATATCAGGCAGATTATTAAATTTAAACGTTTTTATACACCGCCGGAGGCGGACGTATATTGGCATCATATTCGTCGTCCTTACGTCCGTCCACTTTTCTTGTGAGCGCAACTCCTCCTAACTTTCTGGATGGATCTCTTTGAAAGTTGGTCAATGTTATCACCTTAATGGGTAGATGTGCATGAAGTAAGGATTTAATGGTTCATTGATTTTGCCTGAGTTATGCCCCCTTAAAACTTAGTCTCTGGGGCTTAATGAAATTGCAGCCTTGTGAACGCAACTCCTCCTAAGTTTCTTACTGTATCTTAATGAAACTTGGTGGATGCTATCACCTTAATTCGTAGATGGGCATGATGTTAGGATTTTATGGCTCTTTGATTTTTCTGACTGGATCTTAATGAAACTTCGCGGATGTTATCGCCTTAATCGGTAGATGTGCATGCAGTAAGGATTTTATGGTTCATTGATTTTGCTTGAGTTATGCCCCCTTAAAACTTAGTCTCTGGGGCTTATTGAAATTACAACCTTGTGAACGCAACTCCTCCAAAGTTTCTTACTGGATCTTAATGAAACTTGGTGGATGCTATCACCTTAATTGGTAGATATGCATGATGTTAGGATTTTATGGCTCTTTGATTTTTCCCTGAGTTATTTCCCCTTAAAATTTAGTCTCTGGGGCTTATTGGAATTGCAGCCTTGTGAACGCAACTCCTCCTAACTTTTTGTCTTGATTTAAATGAAACTTGGTACATGTCATCAATATAATTTGTAGATGAACATGGATCAAGGATTTTGTGTTCATTGATTTTTGCAAGAGTTATCCCCTTGACACTTAGTCTCTGGGGCTTAATGATATTTAAGCCTTGTGAACGCAATTCCTTCCAGGTTTTTGACTGAATATTTATAAAAACCTTGTGAACACAACTTTTGACAGTTTTTTTTGCGTAGAATTTTATAAATCCTTGTCAATTTCATTTTTGTGTGTCAAATTTTATAAGTGGCGGCGTATATTGTGACTATGGCACCCTTGTTCTCCAATGTTTTGATGGCTCGTGAAAACCTCGGCCCCGTATTACTTAACATCTTACCATCAGGTTTTTGTGTAAAGTGTGTAACAAGACATCTGATTGCACGAGAAATCCGACTGAGCCAATCAGGGATGTAGTTACAAGTAATTATGCAAAAATCAAACGTACGATCGTTAGTAATGCGGCCCCATGTCTTGTTTTGGGAAAAGGTTAAGGGAGAGTGTATACATGTATTACAAAAACGTAATAAACTAATTATCTCAACTACTTAAACTAATTGTCATTGTCACATCCTTCTAATTTACGTTTAACTCTTATTGTTTCTGGATCTTACTTATAACCCTTTCCACGGCGACGAAATTATCATAGACGAATGCAAATTGGAATTATTTTCAGTTTTTGTGCTATTTTGGCAGTGATTATCCTTTGAATTATGTACTCATATGTTTGACCGGGCCTTCAATCATTTCACAGACATGACCTGATTATGATTATGAGGTCCTTATGAGAAAATGTCAGGTAAAATATAGAGGCAAAAGAAGAAAATGCTGATAATCAGCATTTTCTTTTTTGCTTCCATATTTTTCCAGCGGTATGGAACTCAGATCCTTGCAAAATCATCACCAATTTGGTCGTTTTGACCAGCTGTCAAATCGAACTGGCCAAAATTATTTTGTTTGGGAAAGGGTTAAACTGGTTGTTGAAGGTTGGGTCAGAAACATAGTGTCTACGATTACTCATTGTTACTCGCTAGAATTGTATTGAATACCGATAATATCTTGTTAGAATATTGTTGAAAAAGGAGAAATGCTTATTATCAGAATATTGTTTGGGGACGGGTTATAGACTATTAAACTGGTTGTTGAAATACGACCTTCACAGGTTGGGTCAGAAACCCACTGTCTGCGATTACTCAGTGTTACTCACTAGAATTGTATTGAATACCGATAATATCTTATCGTAGGGCCTACCTGCATCGCACTGAGTCAGTGGCCTATTGATTCTACCCTTTCCCAAATGACAACATTTTATGACTATGTTGAAAACTGTGACAATGTTTATCGTCGTTTTCAACAAAAACATCGTAACTGCAGCTTAAAGTAAGCTGCAGTTACGAGGTTTTTGTTGAAAAACATCGATATATCGATTCTTAGTTCACCACTTTACGTACAAACTACTGGACATCATTGATTAATCATTTATTACCAAAAGAGACAACGATCAACTACAAACCATTATAGTACGATTACAGTGAGTTCCTGTACATTAATTGAATAAATGTCAAGAAAAAATGCCATTTTAGACTGCCCCATTATCATCGGTTAGCCCTGCCCTGTATAAAGTCATATCTTCTAAATTAACAAGCCAACTACACCCGTCTGTAAAACAAATTTGTAATTTGATTTCTGTACCTAAACTGCTTTTGAGCAGTGTACTTTTTGTACTGTCTGATTAAGAATTAATCTCCGCGAGTGTTTGGCAGATCTAGTGCGATCATGGTGAATTAATATATCGATTCCTGTTTTCTCGGTTGACAAAACACACTGTCACGTACGTGTATTACTCATTTATTACTCACGGAGATGACGGTCAATTCTAAAGTGTCAAACCACAATCAATAACATTCTTCACTCTATGTCTTTTTGCAGTACCATTTTCACTCCGAAAGCCTGTTAGCGAATGCATGTGCTTAGATTGGATAGAACTCTTTTTCACTTCCGAATTAGTTTACATGGCACTTATACATGTGTGTCCCGTCACGCTAAAAGGGACCTTATCCGAACTTCAAAAATCAAAATTTTGACAAACTTGTTAGGCTCAGCACAGGCCAACCAGATACTGCATTCGAAAAATGAATGTAAAGTAAGATAGGGAAACATTCCAGATATAAAAAAGAACATACAAGACTGCGGAGACTGACTAGGGTCGATATTTTTCACACACCCGATAAGGTCCCTTTTAGCGCGACGGGTCACATGTTTAATCATGATTATATGCTTGTAAGAGTGTCAGCGCCCTTTCATTTTCACCCTGCAACGGCACTCTTTTGACAAACTCATTGCGTTGCTACAACGATCTCACCTCGCTTCTATCACGGTGGATAATCACGTGACTCAGAATTTTTAGAAAATATTTTTTGTGAATATTTGACCAATTTGAATTCGGTTTGAAGTAGAGAGTTTTGAAAAATGCCAGAAATAAGCTGGACGTTTGGTGGATTTTTGAAAAATGCACTGCTAAAAAAGTTATTGAAGATCATTCAAATTCCTGCTATTTTTGAATATCTGTTTTTAGTTAAAAAAAAAAGTTAACATGCTTGATATCATTTAAGATGACTGGGTCAGAATTATACTTTGACTTCAGCAGAAATTCGACTCATCCGATGGCGATATAAATAATATCAGCTGTATTTCTTTATTTTATTCATTTGGCAGTACTCAACTCTTGTCAATCAGAAAGGAACCTGGAATTTCTTATCTAAGAAAAGAGTAATGGCGCTTTTAGCAGTATTTGCATAATAAAAGCCTTTTCTTCAGACAGATTTGCGGCTATTACGTAATAAAAGACCACTCTCTAGACAGTTTTGTAAATGGATGCTAATGGAACATTGATTCTGGAGAATAGGCTATTACATAGGACATTGAATATTTGGCGATAATATATCGCTGCTTTTTAACAAAAAACTCGTAACTGCAGCTTAAAAAGCTGTATTTACGAGGTCTCCGTTGGCAAGAAGCAGCGAAATATTGGTCTTGATGAAAAAGGCAAAAGGCTGATAGATCTGCAATAGTTGCTATCAATGCCGTTATGGATTCGAATCGGCCTGTTTATGTATCTGTAAATGGATGCTGATTGACCGTTGATTCGAATTGATAGTCTGTAGATTAATGTTTACTGTGACACCGGTATTTCCTGCCCATTTTCTAAAAAAAAAAAAAAAAAAAAAAAACATTTTAGGCTGAAAATGGTGCAAAGGACAACGTCAATTATTTTAAACACAAACCTCGTAACTGCAGCTTGTTTAAACCCTTTCCCAAATGGCAAATTTTCAAAATTTCCATTTCAAAATCTGCCGTTGACAACAAACGAACCTTGTTTAAGATAGAATTTGTGTATAATATAGCAAGGAAATATTGAGACAAAAGGAGAAACTGCTGGTTATCAGCAGTTTCTTCTTTTGTCTCAATGTTTTCCCAAGCATTTTCTATCAGGGACATCAAAACCGGGTCCTGTTTGGGCAAGGGTTAAACACAAACCTCGTAACTGCAGCTTATTTTAAGCTGCAGTAACGAGTTTTTTGTTGAAAAGCGACGATATGGTCCAAATGGTCTAATTGAAAGTCATTGTACAGGTCTGTAGGAAGCAATTTCATAATGCGTGGGCTCAAGCCCCCTTGACTGAATATTCGGGGGGCTAAATTGGATTTTCCCTAATTTCAGTGTAAAAGATGAAAGTTGAGCATTTATGGCAAACTGGGGGGGGGGGGGGGGGGGGGGGCTAGCCCCCCCCTCTGGTCCTACGTACCTTTTGTGTTATGCTCTGCTTCACTGCAACAAGCGTGAATCTTAGCCAGTTTTCGCAAGTGTGGTAACTGATTTAGATTAATGTTTGTATCAAAGTCAATAAGTTCCCTTTTACCAAAACCTAGTTCATGTTTTTGGAAAGTACGAGTACGCTTAACAAAGGTCGAATATTGCATGTACATTTACTTTATTGCTCACAAAACCTCTTAACATTTTATTGCATTTCGTCACTTTTTAACATAAACCTCGTAAGTGCAGCCATTTTTAAGCTACAGTCACGAGGTTTTCGTTAAAAAGCTCCGAATATTTATTGGCACCGATCCCTTATGCTTGATATCATGAAAGTTTTCGACAAACAGTTCCGTTTGCAAAGCAAGATCTTGTTTTGACATTTCTAGTAGGAATTGTTTGGGAAAACATTACTAGAAAAGAAGAAATAGTTAATGGTTAATTGTTTCAGAAAAGTTTATATTTTATTACAATTGTTGTATTAAATTTCTACATTGTTCTTTTATTGCCTGCAATTTCTCTCAATTTGGAGCAGTCGAAAATTCCGCTGTTTCTGAAAGGGTTGAATGCTGGCATTGTGCAATTGCTAAAGAGTGGGAAAAGTTATAATACTTTATTGCCTTCGTGGAATAAGGAAGGAAACGCAATTGTCACAATGTATATTATTGTTTTACGAACAATGACAAAGATCAATGTCCAAGGTTACAATTTATGATCTAGGGGTCAATTGACTGCCCTTTCCCAGGCCAAAAAATAAGGGGACATCCGACTTACCCCTATGTCGTGTATTCTCATTTGAATCGATGATACGTTTCCGAGGTTTACACATTTTTATGCTCCCCGAAAAAAATTCGGGGGAGCATATAGTCGCCATGCTGTCCTTCCGTCCGTCCGTCCGTCCGTCCGTCCGGCTGTCCTTCCGTCCGTCCGTCCACAGCCAGATCTCAGCAACCCTTGGACCAAATTCAATGAAACTTCACACGTGAACTCCCTGGGACAATACCTAGAGATCCGTTTTTCCGTTTGTTAATTTGAGGCTGCGTCACGGAAAAGGGGGCCTTAACGTAAAAATTAGTTTTTCTCTAATTTCTCTTCATCTAATGGGCAGAATGTAATGAAATTTTATACTTGTGTGATAAATAAGCTGTTCTAGACCATATACTACAAATAATGTGTGTACAAAATATCTGTCATGGGAAAAGGGGCCTTAATGTATGATATTTTTTTGTGTGTGACAAGCACTTATTCGGGGAGCATAATCCGTCTATGACGGCTCTTGTTTTATAATAATCTAAATAAGCATGAACGATCATGCAAGTTTTAAACCATTACCATACACCACATATTTAGACTTGTTCAAATTCAAAGATGTTACAGACGAAGTTTTCCACTAAACGATATATAGTTTTGACTTTCTAGTCCAACCATTTGATATATTTCCATTTTATTTTTCCTCGTTTCAGGATTTTAGTTGGTGCTCCAAAAGACAACAGTTCCAATATGCCAAACACAATCAATTCTGGTGCTGTCTATAAGGTCACTGTGTTAGCTGAAGGTCAAGGTCATTCCACGAATGAAATCTACATAGACGATGGTATGTTGATGTTTCTATTTGGCGTACATTGCTTCCAATTTGTCGATGCTTTTCAACACAAACCTTGTAACTGCAGCTTGATCTAAGCTGCAGTGACGAGGTTTTTGTCGAAAAGCGACGTTTTGCTCAGTAAAAATTCGCCGTTCAATTATTGTAATTGGTGCCGCAGTACAATAACATAAACACAATCAATTCTGATGCTGACTAAAAGATCACTGTGTTATCTGAAGGTTAAGGTTATTCCACCAATGAAATCTACATAGACGACGGTATGTATTATGTATGTGTATGTATTTGGTATGTATGGATTCTAATTTTTCGATACTTTTGAACACAAAACCTTGTAACTGCAGCTTGATTTAAGCTGCAGTTACGAGTTTTTTGTTTGAAAAAGCGACGAATTGCCAAGTAAAAGTACGCCGTTCAATTATTGTAACTGGTGCCTTAATCTAATATGCTAAACACGGTGAATTATGGTGCTGTGTACAAGGTCAAGGGGTTATATGAAGGGCAAGGTTATTCCAAAGAAGACGTCTACATAGACGACGGTTTGTTGGTGTTTCTAATTGGTGAACATGCCTTTAGATATAGGGTTAATTTACGTTTTATTTATGAGTTCGTTAACATTTGCAGAGACAAAAGAAATACTATTATTTTAACGCCCACGTGAGTAGTTGATTTATAAGGAACTGGCGGCCATTTTGAAATGGCGGCATTGCCACTTCCGGTTGCCATTTCAAAATGGCCACCAGTTCCTTATAAAAGATGGCGGTCCTATAAGAGCGTCGCCATTTTGATTGTGAATGCGACCATTTTGAATTGAGGAGTACCTGTCGTTCCAGGTGGACGTATCGCACCTGTTCGAGATTTCAAAGATGGCTGCCTAGCAGCTGTTGTCAGAGATTGCGCCTTTATTGATTCGCGTCCTTAGCAACGTGATGGCGGGTCGTTGAAACGTGGAGTTCTTTTCAATAATGTTTCCTTGAGAAATGCTTAAAACCCTGTATCTAGAGTTTCACGCGAGCCTAGATACGAGGCTTAAGCATCAATCGAATCAGCGAATTCTTTTCCATGTGTTTCCTTGAGAAATGCTAAAAACCCTGTATCTAGAGTTTCGTGCGAACCTAGATACGAGGCTTTAGCATCAATTAGAACAGCGAGTTCTTTTCATTGTGTTTCCAATTGTTTGATAAATGCTTAATACCCTATATCTAGAGTTTCATGCGAACCTAGATACGAGGCTTTAGCATCAATTAGAACAGCGAGTTCTTTTCCTCCTATGTTTCCAAATGTTTGAGAAATGCTAAAAACCCTGTATCTAGAGTCCAATTCAGACTTAGATACGAGGCTTTAGCAGCAAACTGTTCATAGAGCTGTTAAATCAAAGAGAAAAGACCTTGGTTTTAACATCGTGCGATGTGAAGAAGCAAGTCGGTGTTGACAAATAGATTAAAAGGGAGCGTCTGCTTTAGAGTAAGACGTTCATGCTGGACAATATAGCGGTCGGAAATTGGTGAAAATGGCGGGCTTTTATTGCATAGAAAATAGTGCATGTAAAGGTGAAAATGGACCCCAGCATTTGTTTGTACATATTTTCTACGTTTTCCCAAACTATTACACCTAGTCAAGTCAAATGCATGTCTTTTTTTGGGAGGGCATAACCTTTTAGTTTTGACCAAGAGATATCGAATAACGATTTCTAACCGGCAATGAATCTCTGTATTATGAACAGTATTTAAACGTCTCAAAAGAGCACCATCGCCATATTGGATTATAAATCGATGATCTTTACTCATGGGTATCGGGTTTCTTTTATTCGACACTTGTTTAGGAACGGGTAACTAATTTTGATTTCAAATCGTTATCTAATTGGTGTATTATAGAATTGAATAGTAGATAAAAATGGTCGCCTGCTCGTATTTTTTTTTTTTTTCATTTATAGCTTAACTAAAAAAAACCAGAAAAGTTGATTTTTACGCAGTATGAAGTGAAGAACCAATGTCCAGTCTTTTTTTTTTTTTTTAGAAAATGGCATAAGTTGAAAACAACAGGATTATAGAGTACTCTCGCATGACAGTGAGTTGGACGATATTTACCCTGCATCTAGGGTTAATGTGGAGCAGATAAACGTTTCATCTTATAAGCATGATGAAGTCTAAACTACTAGCGGCAACGTTTTCCAAAATGGATGATAATTTAGTCGCTCAGAGTATTCTTGTGTTTCTAAGATTAAACGAGTTTAGTCTTCGGCCGCACACCTTCCTAAACATTCGTCAGATTGCATTTAACTAACAGCAACGACACAGGCCCATTAAAGCTTCAACAATTCTTTGACAGTTTAGAACGATATGGATTTTCGAACATTCTTTGATCACCAACCTCGAAAATCATAACATACATGATAGACGAGAAAGTATCTTTAGTAATTTTAAAACGCAAACACAGACTTCGTTTCGCTTTGATAAAAGGCACTCAAATGTTGCCACTATCGCAATGAGCAATCCTGAGTTTGTTTGATTAAAAGGATAACATGTGGTATATGTGTTCACTTCTAAAAGGACGGTGATAGGGATTGAAAATGACTAGCTATATATCTCTCGGATTAACATTTCGAAGTCCTGACTTCAATTTCTATGGAGACAGACTGAAAACATTTGACGATTGGTGTCTGTAGATAGTACCAAATAAATATGAGCTCGCTTCTGCAGAGTCTAAATACCTCATGATATAGTTGAGTGTTTCTCGTGTGAATTAAGATTGCATCGATGGAAAAAAATGTTAATCCTTTGAACAAGCATACCAAACTTTGACAAAATTTGTATCAAAACGATTGCACAACTAAATGATGAGACAATGAAAGGAAGCTGATTTTCTTCGTTGGATCTGAAAATATGTGAATGAACGTTAGGTGTGGGAATAAAGAGTCAAATAATTGTAGAGATTGATTTCAAAAGAAACGGGGTATTTCAACTTATAATCAGTATAGCTATCTTGAGATTTCAACGGTGGCATATAGGGAAAATATGTTCAGTCTTGACAATAGCTCTGATTTAATGACAAAATATTTTGGTGAGACGGAATTTGAACTTTTTCTAATCGATGTTTCAATTAAAAGGTGACATTACTGATGATATCTAATTTTGATTTTATATACACTAACATTTGTGCGAGGTTATGCATCTAATACGAAAGAAGCATTGTTATGGGTGTTCTATCAATTACACACCACTAACTCATGCATTCTGATGCCGAGGACGAGGGATATCAGGAAAATTCCGAAAATTTCGAAAGATCTAATGAGTTACATAAAATGGTGTTATTTAACAAGGAAATAATAGATACTATTAAAACTAAAAATAATTAACTGGAAATGGTGATCACCAACATTCAAAACAGAGTGTTTGTGATGAAGTAAAGTAGGGACATAATTTTTGGTTTGGAAAAACAAATATTTTAATTGATGTGACATTTACCATTTAGATTTTGGATTTGTATAACTATGTTTAATTTATTCTATGTCCATGAATAATTTTATATGTAATTTTAAATTTTTTACTTGTGTTTTTCTTAATCATACATTTGGAAATGATTTTAACCATACAAAAATAGAATATCTTGTTTCTGAATTTGTTAATCCAATAATTCCCAACCTATGAAATGAGCGAAGTTTGAAATGATTGGTGAAAACTTTCGAATTAAAAAACTATGCGGTAAAGATGGGAACTGAAAATGTGTTCTTTTCGTGCACTGTTTTTGTATGAAATTGGTTTATTCTTTCCCAAAATGTTATTCATAAACTATATTTCAAAGTGAAGGGACATGTTTTTTATTGTTTGGAAATGTCTTATTGTAATTGATGTGACAATTACATTGCAGATACATGTTTCTAATTTAGATGTGTATAACTTATACCAATTTCCGTATCTATTTCATATTAAAGATGTTTCTACAAGTACATCTATTTAATTCAATTCAAGTATATACTTGAAAATATATGAACACGATATAAAATACATTATGCTGTGTTTGAATTAATTAACACAGTTGTCCTTTACCCATGACATGAGCGAAGTTAGAAAATGACCCAATAAATACTTTCAAAACGCTAAGAAAAAAGGAAATGGAGCAATTGAAAAATTTGCTCTTTTTATGCACGTTTTGTATCAAATTCATTCTTTCCCAAATAATTCTTTATCTTTACCTCAAATCAAAAGGACATAAGTTTTTTTTATTTCAATTTGTGAATGTCATAGTTCAATAGCTGTGACAATAACAATGCAGATAAGTATTTTGGATTTGTATAACTGTGTTCAATTTGTTATATGTTCATGGATATCTAAAGTATTTCATATTTTTACAACTGTTGAACTTTGTTGTATTCCAAGTATGTATTTTCATCATGAATTAATCGATTCAGAATAGAATATATAAATCAAGTAATCCCTAATGCGTGAAATGAGCAAAGTGAAAATAATCAGTCAAAATTTTTTTTTTTTATTTTCAACAAGATGTGTTTGTGAAACACGAATGCCCCCCCCCATCAGAAACATTAACTTTTCGTGTCGAGTTTTCGTGCAAACAGATAGACGGACAGACGAATCGACAGACGTACGGACAGACAGACACGAGTAAAACAATATGCCCCGATCTTTCGATACTTGGGAAGGCATGAAAATGATGAAATGCAATGTGAGAAAAGATGATATTTGAGGTTTTCTTCTTTTCACATAGGGATTCTATTTTAAAACGTTTTGTTTTGTTTGTTTTTTTTTCGTCAGTATTAACTTCATATTTCAAAATTATAATAAAATAATGGAAGAAAAGAAGAAATGAAATTTTGTTCTCTGTATATGATCAGATGTTTTTTATATTTGTCGATTGTTGAAAATGCAGAGAAAACAACATGCTATAGATGGCCCAAAATGAGTGGCAGATAAACAATATGCTATTTCATTTAGACCGGGATGTTAGACTATTGATTTGAGATTAAAATCCTGTTATGAGATAAATTGCCTGTTTAAGATGATGTATCTATGATAGATACATAGTTAATCGGGTTAATTACGTTATAATTTATAAAAAACAAAATGTAAACATCGGCCACTCCCGACTGTCCTACTCTAGTTGTCTCAGGGCAAGAAAAACAAATAGGGTGTTTACTATGTATTTCATTCACAAATGGCTATGCAATCCACGGCTTACAAAAACAGTTTGTTTGGATGTAATTTAACGCCTCTTTTAACCACTACTGTCATATAGCGACCGCTGGAGCAACTAATCATGTATTCCTGTCGTTTCTTTTACTAGTACTACCATACAGCATCCTTACCGAGGCTCGCGGTGCTCGCCCGAAGAGGTTATTAATTATTCAACCAACTGATGAGAGACAGATTCATGTCAGAAAGCATGAGTGAGAGACTTACATATCCTAGTAAAACATAAATATAAAAGTGCAAGTGTAGAAGTTTCTGGATTAAATGATGAGACAGGCATTGAAAGTATGTTGAAAATGTTTCAAAGTATAATATCAGAGTTAATTTGTGTTAATAGTCATGTACACTTTTCACGCTTTACGACAAAAAGACAGACCATTGATAAAAGACCAATATTGTTTGTAGCGAAATGTGTTATCATGTGGCTAAAAGACACTATACAGGAACGAGATCAGATATAGGGGCCAAATCTTTATCCATTCACTTAAAATGAATACTTCTCCTTTTTCATGTCGCAAAATGTTCCAAACGCAAACTTTAGCTAGCGACTTCAGAGAACATAGCGTTATTAGACCCTCAGACCTCTTTGTCATCAGCTGAATTATAGGTATTAAAAATCTTTACAGAATTTGGTAAATTCATATAATCACCACAATCAACATAGAAGTCTACAATCGAGGTCACAGAAAAACAGAACGGAGCTGATGTTTGCGCATCTAAATTTATGATTCCAAAAACAAATGAAGGAATCTCCAATAACTTATTATTTCAAGATGAGGGTTTTGGTTCGTGTAAGTTATCTGAAGCATCAAATTCAGCATACCCATCAACAACAACAAACCACTCTTTATAACATTATTGATTAATAGTGACTTTAAAGTTACATTTCGCAGATATTTTTGTAAATCTTACTTTTATTTTTATCTGAAAGAGCATAATTATTTTTTCATGAAAAATCTGAAAATATCAAACCAAAGTTCGCGTCATTTACGAGAAATATGTTAAAAATAAACAATTGACGTATACAGCAGTTCAGATGTATATGGACTTTGGCATTTCTGTCTCAACTTTAAAGGCGTGTTTTTGACCTTATCAGCAACAACTTAAAATAACTGATATCACTTTACGCATTAGAATAACAAATCATGACATCAAGACATACTTTAACAAATGAAATGGAATGTGATGAATCTTTAAAGAGACATTCCATAGATATGTTTTCATGAATGTACCTTTATCTTTTTATCCGAAAGAGCATATTTTCTTACAAAAAATTTAAAAATTTCACACCAAAGTATTGTGCAGTTAACGAGGAATATATTTATTTTTCTTAAAATTAAACTAGTTGTGGCAAACTACAGTTCACATGCGACGTTTGATTTGTCATTTTCGCCTAAACTTTAAAAGCATGTTTTGGCATACAGCAACACTTTCAAAAATTGATAGCATTTAAACGTATTAGAGATAACCAATATTGGCATCAAAACATACATTAAACAAGATATGTTTGTGAAACACGAATGCCGCCGAAATGGTAAATGTTAAGTTTTCAGACTGACAAACAGACGGACAGACAAACACGAGTAACACGATATACTCCCGATCTTTCGATACGAAGGCATAAAATGAAATGGGAATGTAATGTCTCTTTAATTACAGGATCTATCAATGAAAAAAAATGTTGAAAATCTAATTCTTTGGTGAATGCAGAGAAGATTCATGACAACAAACGATGGAGCAATATGTATTCATAAAAGATAGTAATAATCCCGTTTCAAAGATAATTACACCTTACAAATTCAGTATGAAAATTAATCATTTCAATTAACATTCGATATGTCTTTAAGCTGCAATTTGTGGAATACGTTAACAGAACAGAATAGAATCTTTTTTGGGCATAAAGCATACAAGGTCATTGTCCTCAACTTAATACATATACAACAACCCGCAAGCTATGAAAAAAGTACTTGAAAAACATAAACAAATAGGGAGTGTTGATGGTTACATATGTATGTATGTGTCAAATTAGACAAACATTTTTATTATAATAAAGTAGTCTTCAACCATATTCCTAAAGAAATTGATTCTACGGTTAAAGCCAATTGTGTAAAATGATAATAGATTAGTCAATATATTCTTATTTGTCGAATTCAATAGCTGTAAATTTAACATGCAATGGGTTTCAACATAGAATTTCATGATGTACATGGATCATAACTCTAAAAAGTAGGGACAAATAACAATACAGTGAAATCTCTATGTAATGTGGTCTTTATCGGATTTATCGGATGGTAAGCATTTCTTTCGTTCAATTTATATTTCGTTATTTATCACTTTCGAGTCAAAGATTATGGGCTCAAAGTCATATATTCTAGCTATTGTATTTCGTATTGACATTTTCGCTATCATGTCTAGATACCGAACTCTATGCCATTGATTTATGATAATGTCTCATAATCTATTTCTGAATATTGGGGTGAACGTGTTGCGGATACACCAAATTTCTACAAACACAGAAGAGTTTTAATTTCTACATTGTTTGTACAATCATTTAATCTTGAGTTAATGTCAATTTCACGTAATAGGTAGATTGTGATCGGGGATAGAATTACGATTTGAGGATTTGTGGTCGAAAGGCTTTGAAAAATACTTCATAATGCGACTTTACCTATCATATTGATGGAAATCTACCTAATTCTGAAATAACACATGATGGGAATTAGTTGAGGATCGAACATTTATTAGCCATTTGTAAAACTTTCTATGGGTGTGTTCGATATTTTATGCTTTGGCAAATCCCCTTATTTCATTATATCCAAATGTTGCTTCTACAGAAGTATCGAATAAATCAAAAATACGTTTTATTAAGACCGTACGGTCGGTGTTTCGTCTTGTTTAATAAGATATACACAGTCCGTAGGGCTTTTCCCGCAAGAGCATGTGTCGCTTGTATGAATGAGCGACCACACAAATAAAATAAAAAACCGAGATGCCGGTAGTTAAAAGTGTTGTCAATTTCTTTATTCTGACCGTCGATCTGAAATTAATAGTTTGCCTTTTACCAACTACCCTTACGAATCACGAAAATATGCAATATATTTATTTGAAAATTCCATTTCAAATAAAAATTTTATACTTTATTTAATGAGTTTTGTGCACCAAGTTCATCGCCGGGCAACCAAGCTGCGTTGTCGATAAAGAGTAATAGGTATATCAATAATTGATTAAAAGTAATACCACAGTGTATGTTATTTTGTAAGTGTTACTCTATATCATTTAAGAACAGAGCAAAAAAACATGATCAGTGAAGTTAACTTTGTTTGCAATAAAACCACATTATCATTGAAGAAATCAGATACGTTTTCCACGAGTCTTATACAGAGTTTTACGTATGGATGCATCGATTTTTTTAACCGAATAAGCTTCTCTTTATACCTGACTTGATTGACTTAAAACCAAAGAATGTCTGTGACAATCAGGTCCTGTGTTTTTTGAAAATCGTTAAACATGCAATTATTTTCTTTCCAACATTAAAATGCTTTTCTTTATATCGATACTTTCTTTTAAATCAATGGAACGTGTCTTTCTTGAATTTAAGTGTTTACACAGAGTCGGTGATCGGCATAATTAATTCTTCAAACGTAGAAGAAGTTAATTACGTTGATCAGAAAATATAGTACTCCTTCATTAGAATTGCTTTCAAACTTTATACTTGAATGTTTTGTCTTCTTCAAAATTTATGAGGTTACCTGCGCTTAATTTCGCCAAGCTAAACATGCAGTGTATTTGGATTTCCTATTCCAACAGAGACATTTATAATTTTGGCGTTTCTCAAATAACTCCTTTCGTAAAAATTCAGTTGTAGACTGGTTGGTTTTATTATAGAGATAAGATGCACGGTTTTCACGACATTGGTCATGAAACCATGGCTATCTATTTTTCTATGGCAAGTAACAATTTGATGTTTTACTTTATTGCTTGATACATGATTTGCTTTAAATTGAATTCATATATCAAGGATTTGCTCTTAGACGGTAGTATAGAAAAATATGGATTCAATTTGTATTTCATGCTTCATGCATTCTTGCAGGGTCTAGTTAAAGTGAAAAACGTGTTCTTTATAAATCAACTGTTAAAGGATGCGAAATACGTGTTTCAAAAGGTTCCGAAAAAAAGATTTTACTGTTATTCAACCTACCAGGCATTGGAATTATGGGCCTTAGAAACGGGGTTTTAAAATGTTAATCCTATGCATGATACATGTTGCTTCACCTAGTATTGATATAGTCAGTCCGTTTACAACTTATTCATGCCACAGGAATTTTCAGGGTTTTTTCATAATAAGCCTATATACTTGTGGTATAAACACTTCAGAATAATCAGTCATGATTATTGTTACTTTATCTTATTTAAAAATGAAAGCGACAAGTTTCAGATTCAAATTTTAGCTTAATGAATATTCTATTATTTCTTGCTGCATAAGCAATGACATCAAATTTCATAGAAAGATATTCATATCTGCTCATAGATATTTTAAAATGTTCATTCCAATCTTCTTTCTAAACTAAGGACATTCTTCAAGACAGGACAACGAGAGTAATTTGCCCTGTAACTGAGAATTTTGAGTGAAAATTAGAAAAAAAGAAAAGAAAAATACTTTTTACCGCTCTTACCTGGGGTTAATATAAATAATCAATGAGATTTAATAAGGTATGAAACAAATCCGAAGTGGACGCCATTATTGAAATTATTTTCAATGTATTAACAGGATTTCTTTCTTTTTAAAAACGGAAAAGAAATAAAAAAATAATTACTTAAAGATTACTTACAAGTTATTCTACTTTTAAGACCATTCAATGCATGGGTTAAGAAGTGGTATAAATTCAACAGGTAAAATATGAACATTTTGATTAAAATGGGAATATTATGCCCAATGGACAGCAAATTCCGGAAAAAATGAAGAACAGGTTATTTCAAAGGGCAAAAATTTGGAGGGAGAGGGAAAAATGATCAAAAAATTTGAAACGAAATTTGGGAAGACCAAAATATAAGTGATAAAAAATAAGAATTGAAATGAGTAGTTCTCAAATAACTAGAGAAAAGAAAGATACGCTTGAAATTATTGTTTTAGATCAAAACTGTATTGAACAGTAAGAAGAAATGCTTCATGTCCCTCATAAATTTGATTCTCTTTTTCAAAACCAATTTGAACAATAGGAGGAGTTTAAGAAAAAAACAATCAAAAAGCTGAAATTAGATATAATTTTTTATCTTCGTGCAATGGGTGTTCAAAACGAAAGTGGTCATATAAATTCAAAATAGATATTTAAATTCAATCAATAGAAATATTAAATTTCCAAATGAAAAATATATATCTTTTAAAAACCAAGAAACAGGCTGTTTTCAAAATGAATTATACACTCCTCAAAAGTTCTAAAAGGGAACGATTTTATCCACTTAAACGTGACGTAATTTCGGACAAACAATGGTATTTTCGCAGGTGTTGTCATAGAAGCTCCTAACTACGGCTTGATCCAAGTCGTAGTTACGAGATTTTATTATCAAAACAATTCTGATGATTCTTCCACAGTTAAAGGTGTATTTCTTTGGTATTTTTCTTTGCTCGTGAGCGAAAGTATGTTACAGATCGTCCAAAATGTTGTGTTGTGTATGGTTGCCGGAATTCTCTTCAACCCAGCTCATTTTGGAAAATGGGGCTAAGATTAAACTCTTCAATGGAAATCAGGACTTTGAATGTGGTTTGAAGCCAATATGTGGCAAGTGCCTAGACGTCGCGCACGGTATTGCGGCACTAAAATGTAACGTAAAAGTAGCGAATGGCTATTCTAAACAAACTTGAGAGATTTATTAATTCAAGACCAAACATTAGGAAATATCCCACTATTTCCATCCATTGTCTTTCCTTAGCTTTAGCGCCACTTTGAATCATTCTATTATTTGACTGAAACATGTGCAAAAAGATGATTTTAAGTTTACTTTAGATAAACAGTTTACGTTTATAAAATTTCTGTCCACACGAACAAATTCGAATATCCCCTTTACTTTGAATGACTTTGCGCTGAAATTTTAATTTGACGAATAAGAAAAAAATGGTATTTCCACATTGAAATTGATTTTGTATATTAATAAGGGAACTGGTATTTTTTAAAAACCGAAGAGTAAAAAAGTCACGTTTTCAACGACCCGAACATTTTCTATCCACACGCATTTAATGCAATAATTGTTTCGTTTATTATTTTAACCTACTTTCTTCTATATATTATAAAAAAGGAGAAAAATAGTATTTTCTATATCAAGTTTGGTGGCATTTGAGTCATGAATAACCAAATTATTTAGGAAAATTGTCATTTTTTCTGCGACGTAATTCTAATTGTTACGCTGTGATTTTTGGTAAGCAAATTGGAATAATTTGCGCAATCGACATCGAAATTTGATTTCTGTCTGGCAAAACATTCTACAGCATCTCCATTATCATAAAATATATTTGTCCGCGTATTTGACGTTAACTAACCGCAGAATCGTTTATAAATATCCGCGGCACTTGGACATTTATGTTACATGTTACATGCGTTTTTTCGCTGATTTTAGGAATAGAAAGTATTTCTAGTAAATAAAGACAAACTAACGACCTGAAAAATATGACATTGAAAAAGATCACGATTTTATCATTATTTTGATATATAACAAAATTATGAGAAGGAAAATGGATCTTGCGAAATTCAGTCATGAACCCCGGAGGGTGGCCTTTTTTGAAAAGTGACGCAATACCGTGCGCGACGTCCTATCGAATAATGACACGGGGATGATGTAGATGACAAGAACGGTTTCCAGATATACTTGCAAATGGATAAAATTGATAGTCCCCCCCCCCCCGGTCGTACAAATTGTGCAGATAGCATTTTCCATGTAGATAACTGTTGAATCTAACTCTAACAATTTAAAGGACTGAAAATGTAGCCGGTAAATCGGTTTTGTTAGTGTCATATTAATTTATCCACTTCCTGTCCTTCGAAATTCCTAAACAGTCCTTTTTAACATGAAAATTATTGTTGAAGGTACCAGAAACCATAATAGAATATCATTTATGTTATGTTAATGAAAGAATGATCGAAAAGTTAATTAACAGCTAACCCCTATAATTTGTCATGTTTCATCAAACCACTCACTCTAGCGTATTCGTGTTAATTGATTTTGTTCATTATTTCTGTTTTTCCTATGTTCTAGGCTGTGAAGGACATGGTGTATCTAAAATTTAGGAGTTTTGAATGGGACACATGTTTTTCGTGCACACTTGACTAAAAAGCGTTTTTCACCAATAAATTATACAAAATAAATCAATCGGCGTTAAAATTTGTTCATTTGCAATCTTTATCAAAAAGATAAACAACTGATGTTTCAACAATTTTCTAATAAAATGAGTCGAAAAACGGCGAATAACACTGAATTTTGAGCTAAATATAGACTGGGTTTACGTTAAGTATTTATAAACGATATGTGTTGTTATAAAAACTCGTAACTACGACTTGGATCAAGCCGTAGTTAGGAGCTTCTATGACAACACCTGCGAAAATACCATTGTTTGTCCGAAATTACGTCAAGTTTAAGTGGATAAAATCGTTCCCTTTTAGAACTTTAGAGGAGTGTATAATTCATTTTGAAAACAGCCTGTTTCTTGGTTTTTAAAAGATATATATTTTTCATTTGGAAATTTAATATTTCTATTGATTGAATTTAAATATCTATTTTGAATTTATATGACCACTTTCGTTTTGAACACCCATTGCACGAAGATAAAAAATTATATCTAATTTCAGCTTTTTGATTGTTTTTTTCTTAAACTCCTCCTATTGTTCAAATTTGTTTTGAAAAAGAGAATCAAATTTATGAGGGACATGAAGCATTTCTTCTTACTGTTCAATACAGTTTTGATCTAAAACAATAATTTCAAGCGTATCTTTCTTTTCTCTAGTTATTTGAGAACTACTCATTTCAATTCTTATTTTTTATCACTTATATTTTGGTCTTCCCAAATTTCGTTTCAAATTTTTTGATCATTTTTTCCCTCTCCCTCCAAATTTTTGCCCTTTGAAATAACCTGTTCTTCATTTTTTCCGGAATTTGCTGTCCATTGGGCATAATATTCCCATTTTAATCAAAATGTTCATATTTTACCTGTTGAATTTATACCACTTCTTAACCCATGCATTGAATGGTCTTAAAAGTAGAATAACTTGTAAGTAATCTTTAAGTAATTATTTTTTTATTTCTTTTCCGTTTTTAAAAAGAAAGAAATCCTGTTAATACATTGAAAATAATTTCAATAATGGCGTCCACTTCGGATTTGTTTCATACCTTATTAAATCTCATTGATTATTTATATTAACCCCAGGTAAGAGCGGTAAAAAGTATTTTTCTTTTCTTTTTTTCTAATTTTCACTCAAAATTCTCAGTTACAGGGCAAATTACTCTCGTTGTCCTGTCTTGAAGAATGTCCTTAGTTTAGAAAGAAGATTGGAATGAACATTTTAAAATATCTATGAGCAGATATGAATATCTTTCTATGAAATTTGATGTCATTGCTTATGCAGCAAGAAATAATAGAATATTCATTAAGCTAAAATTTGAATCTGAAACTTGTCGCTTTCATTTTTAAATAAGATAAAGTAACAATAATCATGACTGATTATTCTGAAGTGTTTATACCACAAGTATATAGGCTTATTATGAAAAA
The DNA here is from genome assembly GCA_963680895.1 of Fragum sueziense. Lineage (NCBI taxonomy): Eukaryota > Metazoa > Mollusca > Bivalvia > Cardiida > Cardiidae > Fragum > Fragum sueziense. The sequence continues at coordinate 40,944,528 of OY804606.1, forward strand.
ACCCTGAAAATTCCTGTGGCATGAATAAGTTGTAAACGGACTGACTATATCAATACTAGGTGAAGCAACATGTATCATGCATGGGATTAACATTTTAAAACCCCGTTTCTAAGGCCCATAATTCCAATGCCTGGTAGGTTGAATAACAGTAAAATCTTTTTTTCGGAACCTTTTGAAACATGTATTTCGCATCCTTTAACATTTGATTTATAAAGAACACGTTTTTCACTTTAACTAGACCCTGCAAGAATGCATGAAGCATGAAATACAAATTGAATCCATATTTTTCTATACTACCGTCTAAGAGCAAATCCTTGATATATGAATTCAATTTAAAGCAAATCATGTATCAAGCAATAAAGTAAAACATCAAATTGTTACTTGCCATAGAAAAATAGATAGCCATGGTTTCATGACCAATGTCGTGAAAACCGTGCATCTTATCTCTATAATAAAACCAACCAGTCTACAACTGAATTTTTACGAAAGGAGTTATTTGAGAAACGCCAAAATTATAAATGTCTCTGTTGGAATAGGAAATCCAAATACACTGCATGTTTAGCTTGGCGAAATTAAGCGCAGGTAACCTCATAAATTTTGAAGAAGACAAAACATTCAAAAGTATAAAGTTTGAAAGCAATTCTAATGAAGGAGTACTATATTTTCTGATCAACGTAATTAACTTCTTCTACGTTTGAAGAATTAATTATGCCGATCACCGACTCTGTGTAAACACTTAAATTCAAGAAAGACACGTTCCATTGATTTAAAAGAAAGTATCGATATAAAGAAAAGCATTTTAATGTTGGAAAGAAAATAATTGCATGTTTAACGATTTTCAAAAAACACAGGACCTGATTGTCACAGACATTCTTTGGTTTTAAGTCAATCAAGTCAGGTATAAAGAGAAGCTTATTCGGTTAAAAAAATCGATGCATCCATACGTAAAACTCTGTATAAGACTCGTGGAAAACGTATCTGATTTCTTCAATGATAATGTGGTTTTATTGCAAACAAAGTTAACTTCACTGATCATGTTTTTTTGCTCTGTTCTTAAATGATATAGAGTAACACTTACAAAATAACATACACTGTGGTATTACTTTTAATCAATTATTGATATACCTATTACTCTTTATCGACAACGCAGCTTGGTTGCCCGGCGATGAACTTGGTGCACAAAACTCATTAAATAAAGTATAAAATTTTTATTTGAAATGGAATTTTCAAATAAATATATTGCATATTTTCGTGATTCGTAAGGGTAGTTGGTAAAAGGCAAACTATTAATTTCAGATCGACGGTCAGAATAAAGAAATTGACAACACTTTTAACTACCGGCATCTCGGTTTTTTATTTTATTTGTGTGGTCGCTCATTCATACAAGCGACACATGCTCTTGCGGGAAAAGCCCTACGGACTGTGTATATCTTATTAAACAAGACGAAACACCGACCGTACGGTCTTAATAAAACGTATTTTTGATTTATTCGATACTTCTGTAGAAGCAACATTTGGATATAATGAAATAAGGGGATTTGCCAAAGCATAAAATATCGAACACACCCATAGAAAGTTTTACAAATGGCTAATAAATGTTCGATCCTCAACTAATTCCCATCATGTGTTATTTCAGAATTAGGTAGATTTCCATCAATATGATAGGTAAAGTCGCATTATGAAGTATTTTTCAAAGCCTTTCGACCACAAATCCTCAAATCGTAATTCTATCCCCGATCACAATCTACCTATTACGTGAAATTGACATTAACTCAAGATTAAATGATTGTACAAACAATGTAGAAATTAAAACTCTTCTGTGTTTGTAGAAATTTGGTGTATCCGCAACACGTTCACCCCAATATTCAGAAATAGATTATGAGACATTATCATAAATCAATGGCATAGAGTTCGGTATCTAGACATGATAGCGAAAATGTCAATACGAAATACAATAGCTAGAATATATGACTTTGAGCCCATAATCTTTGACTCGAAAGTGATAAATAACGAAATATAAATTGAACGAAAGAAATGCTTACCATCCGATAAATCCGATAAAGACCACATTACATAGAGATTTCACTGTATTGTTATTTGTCCCTACTTTTTAGAGTTATGATCCATGTACATCATGAAATTCTATGTTGAAACCCATTGCATGTTAAATTTACAGCTATTGAATTCGACAAATAAGAATATATTGACTAATCTATTATCATTTTACACAATTGGCTTTAACCGTAGAATCAATTTCTTTAGGAATATGGTTGAAGACTACTTTATTATAATAAAAATGTTTGTCTAATTTGACACATACATACATAATTATGTAACCATCAACATTCCCTATTTGTTTATGTTTTTCAAGTACTTTTTTCATAGCTTGCGGGTTGTTGTATATGTATTAAGTTGAGGACAATGACCTTGTATGCTTTATGCCTAAAAAAGATTCTATTCTGTTCTGTTAACGTATTCCACAAATTGCAGCTTAAAGACATATCGAATGTTAATTGAAATGATTAATTTTCATACTGAATTTGTAAGGTGTAATTATCTTTGAAACGGGATTATTACTATCTTTTATGAATACATATTGCTCCATCGTTTGTTGTCATGAATCTTCTCTGCATTCACCAAAGAATTGGATTTTCAACATTTTTTTTCATTGATAGATCCTGTAATTAAAGAGACATTACATTCCCATTTCATTTTATGCCTTCGTATCGAAAGATCGGGAGTATATCGTGTTACTCGTGTTTGTCTGTCCGTCTGTTTGTCAGTCTGAAAACTTAACATTTACCATTTCGGCGGCATTCGTGTTTCACAAACATATCTTGTTTAATGTATGTTTTGATGCCAATATTGGTTATCTCTAATACGTTTAAATGCTATCAATTTTTGAAAGTGTTGCTGTATGCTAAAACATGCTTTTAAAGTTTAGGCGAAAATGACAAATCAAACGTCGCATGTGAACTGTAGTTTGCCACAACTAGTTTAATTTTAAGAAAAATAAATATATTCCTCGTTAACTGCACAATACTTTGGTGTGAAATTTTTAAATTTTTTGTAAGAAAATATGCTCTTTCGGATAAAAAGATAAAGGTACATTCATGAAAAAATATCTATGGAATGTCTATTTAAAGATTCATCACATTCCATTTCATTTGTTAAAGTATGTCTTGATGTCATGATTTGTTATTCTAATGCGTAAAGTGATATCAGTTTTTTTAAGTTGTTGCTGATAAGGTCAAAAACACGCCTTTAAAGTTGAGACAGAAATGCCAAAGTCCATATACATCTGAACTGCTGTATACGTCAATTGTTTATTTTTAACATATTTCTCGTAAATGACGCGAACTTTGGTTTGATATTTATTTAAATGGTATTCCTAAGGGAACAAATATAATATATCTTTAAAAGTTGCTCTACCTCAATATTTCGGCTAGGAAGCCTTTTTCGAGAGATAAAAATGTACAAATTTTAACGCTACATAATGATAACATGTAATTGTTTATATTAACGCTTACAGTAATATTACTGTAAGCGTTAATATAAACAATTACATGTTATCATTATGTAGCGTTAAAATTTGTACATTTTTATCTCTCGAAAAAGGCTTCCTAGCCGAAATATTGAGGTAGAGCAACTTTTAAAGATATATTTGGTTTGATATTTTCAGATTTTTCATGAAAAAATAATTATGCTCTTTCAGATAAAAATAAAAGTAAGATTTACAAAAATATCTGCGAAATGTCACTTTAAAGTCACTATTAATCAATAATTTTATAAAGAGTGGTTTGTTGTTGTTGATGGGTATGCTGAATTTGATGCTTCAGATAACTTACACGAACCAAAACCCTCATCTTGAAATAATAAGTTATTGGAGATTCCTTCATTTGTTTTGGAATCATAAATTTAGATGCGCAAACATCAGCTCCGTTCTGTTTTTCTGTGACCTCGATTGTAGACTTCTATGTTGATTGTGGTGATTATATGAATTTACCAAATTCTGTAAAGATTTTTAATACCTATAATTCAGCTGATGACAAAGAGGTCTGAGGGTCTAATAACGCTATGTTCTCTGAAGTCGCTAGCTAAAGTTTGCGTTTGGAACATTTTGCGACATGAAAAAGGAGAAGTATTCATTTTAAGTGAATGGATAAAGATTTAGCCCCTATATCTGATCTCGTTCCTGTATAGTGTCTTTTAGCCACATGATAACACATTTCGCTACAAACAATATTGGTCTTTTATCAATGGTCTGTCTTTTTGTCGTAAAGCGTGAAAAGTGTACATGACTATTAACACAAATTAACTCTGATATTATACTTTGAAACATTTTCAACATACTTTCAATGCCTGTCTCATCATTTAATCCAGAAACTTCTACACTTGCACTTTTATATTTATGTTTTACTAGGATATGTAAGTCTCTCACTCATGCTTTCTGACATGAATCTGTCTCTCATCAGTTGGTTGAATAATTAATAACCTCTTCGGGCGAGCACCGCGAGCCTCGGTAAGGATGCTGTATGGTAGTACTAGTAAAATAAACGACAGGAATACATGATTAGTTGCTCCAGCGGTCGCTATATGACAGTAGTGGTTAAAAGAGGCGTTAAATTACATCCAAACAAACTGTTTTTGTAAGCCGTGGATTGCATAGCCATTTGTGAATGAAATACATAGTAAACACCCTATTTGTTTTTCTTGCCCTGAGACAACTAGAGTAGGACAGTCGGGAGTGGCCGATGTTTACATTTTGTTTTTTATAAATTATAACGTAATTAACCCGATTAACTATGTATCTATCATAGAAACATCATCTTAAACAGGCAATTTATCTCATAACAGGATTTTAATCTCAAATCAATAGTCTAACATCCCGGTCTAAATGAAATAGCATATTGTTTATCTGCCACTCATTTTGGGCCATCTATAGCATGTTGTTTTCTCTGCATTTTCAACAATCGACAAATATAAAAAACATCTGATCATATACAGAGAACAAAATTTCATTTCTTCTTTTCTTCCATTATTTTATTATAATTTTGAAATATGAAGTTAATACTGACGAAAAAAAAACAAACAAAACAAAACGTTTTAAAATAGAATCCCTATGTGAAAAGAAGAAAACCTCAAATATCATCTTTTCTCACATTGCATTTCATCATTTTCATGCCTTCCCAAGTATCGAAAGATCGGGGCATATTGTTTTACTCGTGTCTGTCTGTCCGTACGTCTGTCGATTCGTCTGTCCGTCTATCTGTTTGCACGAAAACTCGACACGAAAAGTTAATGTTTCTGATGGGGGGGGGGGCATTCGTGTTTCACAAACACATCTTGTTGAAAATAAAAAAAAAAATTTTGACTGATTATTTTCACTTTGCTCATTTCACGCATTAGGGATTACTTGATTTATATATTCTATTCTGAATCGATTAATTCATGATGAAAATACATACTTGGAATACAACAAAGTTCAACAGTTGTAAAAATATGAAATACTTTAGATATCCATGAACATATAACAAATTGAACACAGTTATACAAATCCAAAATACTTATCTGCATTGTTATTGTCACAGCTATTGAACTATGACATTCACAAATTGAAATAAAAAAACTTATGTCCTTTTGATTTGAGGTAAAGATAAAGAATTATTTGGGAAAGAATGAATTTGATACAAAACGTGCATAAAAAGAGCAAATTTTTCAATTGCTCCATTTCCTTTTTTCTTAGCGTTTTGAAAGTATTTATTGGGTCATTTTCTAACTTCGCTCATGTCATGGGTAAAGGACAACTGTGTTAATTAATTCAAACACAGCATAATGTATTTTATATCGTGTTCATATATTTTCAAGTATATACTTGAATTGAATTAAATAGATGTACTTGTAGAAACATCTTTAATATGAAATAGATACGGAAATTGGTATAAGTTATACACATCTAAATTAGAAACATGTATCTGCAATGTAATTGTCACATCAATTACAATAAGACATTTCCAAACAATAAAAAACATGTCCCTTCACTTTGAAATATAGTTTATGAATAACATTTTGGGAAAGAATAAACCAATTTCATACAAAAACAGTGCACGAAAAGAACACATTTTCAGTTCCCATCTTTACCGCATAGTTTTTTAATTCGAAAGTTTTCACCAATCATTTCAAACTTCGCTCATTTCATAGGTTGGGAATTATTGGATTAACAAATTCAGAAACAAGATATTCTATTTTTGTATGGTTAAAATCATTTCCAAATGTATGATTAAGAAAAACACAAGTAAAAAATTTAAAATTACATATAAAATTATTCATGGACATAGAATAAATTAAACATAGTTATACAAATCCAAAATCTAAATGGTAAATGTCACATCAATTAAAATATTTGTTTTTCCAAACCAAAAATTATGTCCCTACTTTACTTCATCACAAACACTCTGTTTTGAATGTTGGTGATCACCATTTCCAGTTAATTATTTTTAGTTTTAATAGTATCTATTATTTCCTTGTTAAATAACACCATTTTATGTAACTCATTAGATCTTTCGAAATTTTCGGAATTTTCCTGATATCCCTCGTCCTCGGCATCAGAATGCATGAGTTAGTGGTGTGTAATTGATAGAACACCCATAACAATGCTTCTTTCGTATTAGATGCATAACCTCGCACAAATGTTAGTGTATATAAAATCAAAATTAGATATCATCAGTAATGTCACCTTTTAATTGAAACATCGATTAGAAAAAGTTCAAATTCCGTCTCACCAAAATATTTTGTCATTAAATCAGAGCTATTGTCAAGACTGAACATATTTTCCCTATATGCCACCGTTGAAATCTCAAGATAGCTATACTGATTATAAGTTGAAATACCCCGTTTCTTTTGAAATCAATCTCTACAATTATTTGACTCTTTATTCCCACACCTAACGTTCATTCACATATTTTCAGATCCAACGAAGAAAATCAGCTTCCTTTCATTGTCTCATCATTTAGTTGTGCAATCGTTTTGATACAAATTTTGTCAAAGTTTGGTATGCTTGTTCAAAGGATTAACATTTTTTTCCATCGATGCAATCTTAATTCACACGAGAAACACTCAACTATATCATGAGGTATTTAGACTCTGCAGAAGCGAGCTCATATTTATTTGGTACTATCTACAGACACCAATCGTCAAATGTTTTCAGTCTGTCTCCATAGAAATTGAAGTCAGGACTTCGAAATGTTAATCCGAGAGATATATAGCTAGTCATTTTCAATCCCTATCACCGTCCTTTTAGAAGTGAACACATATACCACATGTTATCCTTTTAATCAAACAAACTCAGGATTGCTCATTGCGATAGTGGCAACATTTGAGTGCCTTTTATCAAAGCGAAACGAAGTCTGTGTTTGCGTTTTAAAATTACTAAAGATACTTTCTCGTCTATCATGTATGTTATGATTTTCGAGGTTGGTGATCAAAGAATGTTCGAAAATCCATATCGTTCTAAACTGTCAAAGAATTGTTGAAGCTTTAATGGGCCTGTGTCGTTGCTGTTAGTTAAATGCAATCTGACGAATGTTTAGGAAGGTGTGCGGCCGAAGACTAAACTCGTTTAATCTTAGAAACACAAGAATACTCTGAGCGACTAAATTATCATCCATTTTGGAAAACGTTGCCGCTAGTAGTTTAGACTTCATCATGCTTATAAGATGAAACGTTTATCTGCTCCACATTAACCCTAGATGCAGGGTAAATATCGTCCAACTCACTGTCATGCGAGAGTACTCTATAATCCTGTTGTTTTCAACTTATGCCATTTTCTAAAAAAAAAAAAGACTGGACATTGGTTCTTCACTTCATACTGCGTAAAAATCAACTTTTCTGGTTTTTTTTAGTTAAGCTATAAATGAAAAAAAAAAAAAAATACGAGCAGGCGACCATTTTTATCTACTATTCAATTCTATAATACACCAATTAGATAACGATTTGAAATCAAAATTAGTTACCCGTTCCTAAACAAGTGTCGAATAAAAGAAACCCGATACCCATGAGTAAAGATCATCGATTTATAATCCAATATGGCGATGGTGCTCTTTTGAGACGTTTAAATACTGTTCATAATACAGAGATTCATTGCCGGTTAGAAATCGTTATTCGATATCTCTTGGTCAAAACTAAAAGGTTATGCCCTCCCAAAAAAAGACATGCATTTGACTTGACTAGGTGTAATAGTTTGGGAAAACGTAGAAAATATGTACAAACAAATGCTGGGGTCCATTTTCACCTTTACATGCACTATTTTCTATGCAATAAAAGCCCGCCATTTTCACCAATTTCCGACCGCTATATTGTCCAGCATGAACGTCTTACTCTAAAGCAGACGCTCCCTTTTAATCTATTTGTCAACACCGACTTGCTTCTTCACATCGCACGATGTTAAAACCAAGGTCTTTTCTCTTTGATTTAACAGCTCTATGAACAGTTTGCTGCTAAAGCCTCGTATCTAAGTCTGAATTGGACTCTAGATACAGGGTTTTTAGCATTTCTCAAACATTTGGAAACATAGGAGGAAAAGAACTCGCTGTTCTAATTGATGCTAAAGCCTCGTATCTAGGTTCGCATGAAACTCTAGATATAGGGTATTAAGCATTTATCAAACAATTGGAAACACAATGAAAAGAACTCGCTGTTCTAATTGATGCTAAAGCCTCGTATCTAGGTTCGCACGAAACTCTAGATACAGGGTTTTTAGCATTTCTCAAGGAAACACATGGAAAAGAATTCGCTGATTCGATTGATGCTTAAGCCTCGTATCTAGGCTCGCGTGAAACTCTAGATACAGGGTTTTAAGCATTTCTCAAGGAAACATTATTGAAAAGAACTCCACGTTTCAACGACCCGCCATCACGTTGCTAAGGACGCGAATCAATAAAGGCGCAATCTCTGACAACAGCTGCTAGGCAGCCATCTTTGAAATCTCGAACAGGTGCGATACGTCCACCTGGAACGACAGGTACTCCTCAATTCAAAATGGTCGCATTCACAATCAAAATGGCGACGCTCTTATAGGACCGCCATCTTTTATAAGGAACTGGTGGCCATTTTGAAATGGCAACCGGAAGTGGCAATGCCGCCATTTCAAAATGGCCGCCAGTTCCTTATAAATCAACTACTCACGTGCATTGTACATGGGCACTGTTTCATCTGAAGGTCAATGTCATTCTAATGAAGATAAATATAGACTCATATAATTCAATTTTTAATCATTTGGATAACAAGGATATGATCTTTTCCCTGGTTTGGTTACCAAAGAAATGAAGAAATGATCGATCTTAATGATTGTCATTTATTAATTATTATTATGTTTTCTTTCAGACTTAAATGGTCTAGATGTGGAGACTTCAACTTACAACGGTGCTTCCAGACTCTATGTAAATGGTCGTGACAACCAGTGGCTGGGCGAATCTTTAGACGTGCATCCGGACTCTGGAATTATTGTAAGTACCGCAACTGGAGCCGTTTTCATAAACATTTCAAAATCGATTGTCTTAAGGACAGATCCTCCAGTTGTTATTGCGCAACTTACTGCGCATATCCTGAATAACGAAATAAAGCTGTTTCAGTAATTCGCCTTTTCAGCAAATGTATTTTTTACATTTAGTTAATGTTTAGTTGATAAATGACAAGACCCTTTTCGGTTTTTCAAATTTCTCTGTTTGGTCAATTAAAGTGTAATAGTACTCGGATGGTAAATTTCGCTTTCTGTTACACGTTCAACATGTGGCGTTAGCGATAGGAAACGGAGCAACAAAAGCAAAGTGGTGTCTTTATGAGCTAGTCAGCTTCGGATGGACACAAAAGATGACACTTTTTATTATCTAAAGCTGGTAATAAGGAAGAAAATGGATAAAAGTAGTGAAACAATTTCGGACAGAGCTGCAAAAAGTAAACCAAATTTTACTTATAACTAAGAAAAACGCTTGGTTTGATATATTTTTCTTTTTTTGTTTTTGTAGGTATGACCAAGCACTTTGTCTATACCAAAAAAGAAAAAAATCTTACCGCTGGAATATTTTTTATTATCAGAAACGTTGCAAAAAAAGAGCAATTTCAGCTATTTTTGAAAGAATGTTTTACTAAAAATTTCAAAATCATCACTAAATTTTCCCAAATTGATACTCATTTAGACAGAATTAAACATATTGAACACAATAAAGACTTATTTATGTAATCCTAGTCATTTCGAGCACCTTTTTGGTGGGTATTTAAGTGACACCTCATTTTTGCAATTTTAGACAAGAGTAGTCTCCCTTGAAATCCAATAACTTTTTAATTCGCTTGGTGACCTATAGTTTTTAAGTCATGTTTTTATTTCTCATATATTTAAATATCAGTACAGAAAAAATAACAAAAATCTTACCGTAGGAAATAACTGGAGGATCTGTCCTTAAGGTAGACTACCCGTACGTTGTCAAATTTGAGATTCATAAAACATCGGAATTTTTTCGAGCGCCGTCGTTACGCATCCGAACTTATTCCACCGCCGAATATTTTTGACCACGCCCGAATAATTCCGACGTCGCGCGAATCTCATTACGGATAGACTATCTTAAGCAAATTCATATTACACGCCATATAATTAGACGTGTATTTAAACTAGCATAGAGATACAGGAAAGAGGGGTAATGACTGGTTTCAGAATGCAAGACTTCACTAAAATGTTATCAATCTCTGTGTCGTGGGTACCCATTGTAATCATCTCATCGAGACGATTCAAATGAGTACGCACAACATACAGATTCGATTTGAAATAACAGTAAATTAACTGTTTTTAGAATTCTTTGTCTACAAGTACATGAAACAATGGCGTTTTCTAACCATCTCTGATTCGAGCCCTTTTCTAAATCGGTCATAGATTTCTATGACGTCGCGCACGGTATTGCGTCACTTTTCAAAAAACGCTACTCCGCGATTCATAACTGAATTTTGTAGGAATCGTTTTCGTTCGCTTAACTTTGTTATATAACAAAACAAGCGTAAAGCTGTGATATTTTTCAATGTAATACTCATTTCAAGTTCTTATTTTGTATAAATGCTAGAAAGACTTTTTGTTCGTAAATTCGACGAAAAAACGCGTGTAACATGTAACATAAATGTTCAAGAGTGACGGATATTTATAAACAAGTTTGCGATTGAGTAACGTCAAACACATGCAAAAATATATTTTGTGACAGTGGAAATGCTGTAGAATGTTTTGCCGAACGGAAATAAAATTTATACGTCGATTACGCAAAGTAGCCAAGTTTCTTTATGAAAAATCGAAGTGTAACAATTAGGATTACGTCGCAGAAAAAATAAAAATTGTGTTGAATATTTTGTTAATTAATGGCTCAAATGCAACCAAAATTGATATTAAAATACTTATTTTTCTCTATTTCTATAATATATGGAAGAAAATCAGTAGGCATAATAAACGAAACAATTATTGTATAAAATGCGTGTGGACAGATATTGTTTCATGTCGTTGAAAAGTCTATTTTTTACCTTTTAGACTTTGAAAAATACTAGTTCTCTTATTCATACAAACATTTAATTTCAATGTGGAAATACCATTTTTTTGTTGTTGATCATATTAAAATTTCGACGCAAAATAACGAAACGTATAAGAGATATTCAAATTTGTTCGTGTGGACAGAAAATTTATAAACCTTAACTTTTTTATTTGACGTAATTCTGAAATTATCTTATTGGGGCATTTTAAGATGAAAAAAGAACGAATTAAAGTGGCGGAAAACCTATAGAAAGACGTGGACCTGTCTTTATAAATCAGTGTAGATTATATAGAGAGTAAATATTAAAAGCACAACACATCCGTGTACGCAAAAACTTAACGCAATTGACGTTCGCTAGTTTGACGTTACATTTTAGTGCCGCAATACTATGGCGCGCGAATAGGGTCTAAAGTCAAGATAGCGCTAGACCCATAATTAAAATAGGGGTAGACCGGTAAAAATACCGGTCTACCCTTATATTTTTATTGGTCTACCGATAAAAATATCGGTCTACCATTAAAATAAGGGTAGACCGGTATTTCAATTATCGGTCTACCGGTAAAATTAACGCTAGACCGCTATTTTTATCGGTAGACCCTTATTTTTTTCGATAGCCAATCACAGAGCTCGTACTATAGCCCTGTCTACGATCACAAGATTTATCTCCCCTATCGCACTCTCTATCGATCGGAGATAAGAGAAGCCAAATCAATCAAAGTACGCAAACTTTATTTCACTGTTGCTCTAATTATCGGGGAAAGTAAGTTTATAATGGACGTCAAATTTCTTTGCATAGGCTACCAACGCATGAGAAAATTAGGTCTGCTTGGATTCGTCGAATCAAACTAGCGGAGAAAGGCTTCAGATACAACGACACTTATCGTCTATGCTCAGAACAAATATATCGACGGTTGCTTCGTGAAAAATCTTCAACAGTAAGAATCTGTTTGTAGTTGTTTATAGCTCATAGGCGTAGGAAGGTTAACAATATTGGGGGGGGGGGGGGGGCAAATGTTTAAATGAATGGAAACCGATCGAGCGTATCGTTGCTACGGGGGTCTGGGGGCATGCCCCCCCCCCCCGAAAATTTTGAATTCTAAGAAGCCATTTCCTTCAATCAGGGCACTTTCAGACAGCATTTTATACCTAAACCTTTCGTGAAGGAAAACAAATTTTTTTATGGGTGAATTATTGGGGGGGCCCTTTCTAAATTATTGGGGGGGGCTGGCCCCCCCTCTTTCTACGCCAGTGTAGCTGATATATTGCCATGAATATATTGAATAATTACCGAAATGCAAAATATCAGACTGTTCAATTTAAAAGCTGCTGCAGAAGATATAAATGTGTGTTGACATCTATATACCGGTAGATAGAATATTTGTGAATTATAGCAACTAAAATATTGAGACAAAAGGAGTGTTGGTTACAGTTGCAGATCCAGATGGTGTTCAGTGGGTAAATAAACGAACCCACCCCTGTAGTCTGATTATTTCGTTTTCATACTAACATTCAGGATTTCTGTATGGTAATAGAATAATCATAACTCTCAAATCAATTGATTTAGTGTTACTTTCTATTCCAGATTGAGGACAATTAGCCCATGTGACACAGATGACATGCAACCACCACCACAAACCACCGTACAACAAGACGAAGATGAACAATACGCTGAAGTACAAGAAACCATGTGTATGAATTCATCAAGTGTACTATGAAGTGTCATCTCTGTACCTTCATGATTACTGTGGCAAGATTGTTCTTAGCTTCTAGATAAGCCTTGCTTATAGACGTTCCGTGACAATCCAAACTCAAACTGTTTAAAGGGAAACATGTTCTGTATCTACGCAAACGGAAATGTGTGACGAAACTACTCAATGACGTTTAACATTTGTTGAACTTGATGCCTAAGTCCAATGTAACAGGCCTGTTTTCACATACGAGTGACCAAACTGTTTATGTTTTATGTATACACAGATTCCAAACAAACAAATATACTTGAGGGTCTATTTGATGAAATGGATGATGGCCATCAGCAAACAAGACAGACTGGAATAGAAAAGCGGTCAACATGGAATGAAGGGCCAGCCCTGAAGTTTGACATTAATCGACAAATTCTTTTTTGTTCTCATGCAATTTATTTTGGGACTTTTATTTGGCGACATTGCGGATAGGTTTCATATCGATAAGTCAACCTGTGGTGGTATTTGTGATATAGGTGGATCAGTTATTTGTATCCAAACTCTCTTTTCTGATTGGCCTGTAGAAACATTTATCAAAAAGCACATGCCAAAGAAATTCAAGTCAAAGTATCTCAATCCCAAAGCTATAATCAAGGGCTTGGTGCAAAACTATTGTAACTACATTTTGTAAAATTTTACAGGAAAGGGAAAAACTTATTGACTTTCTCATTGTTAAAGAGGAAAAAACGTTTTTAAAATTCTTATATTTTAGGTATACAGATTTGAAACCTAATATTAGAACACATGATGTATTCCTTCCTAAAGATTCAGAAAATGCAAAAATGTGAATTTCTTGAAAACATGTAATTACATTAGTTTTGCACTGACCCCTCGTTAAATAGACTGTATGGAACTGTTTACAGAGACCTCTCCGGCCTGAGTCACTATCTAATAAATCTGGTTTGTTTTCTAATTAACCCTTTCCCAAACAGCAAAATTTTAGGGTGATCCTCTTCAAAAAGTGCCACAAATGACAAAATGGATGTTATTGAAGATAGGATTTGTGTAAAATATGGCACAGAAAATATTGGGACAAAAGGAGAAAATGCTGATTATCAGCATTTTCTTCTTTTGCCCCAATGTTTTCCCATTCCTATTTTATAAGGGGCATCAAAGCCAGGTCTTGTTTGGGAAAGGGTTAAAGTATACAACCCATCATTAGCACCAAAGAGCCAGGGGCGAAATTTGAAAAGTGCCAGTAAATCCTAAACTGTGTTATATTTCCATTCGAAATACAAACATAAGCATTTTGAACGGTTTAGAATTTTGAATCGATGCATTATTATGGAAATATTTGACAAAAATGTTATAAATTACCTCTCTTGCATATGAATATAGAGTAAAAAGATATTTGTAAATTTTTTTCTTCTTGAAGCATAATCTTGAAATCCGGCACGCTGAATCAACTTATTTGAAGTGTATTTACAAGTGTGTGTAATTTGATGCATGTCCAATGGCTAGAAAATGGTGTTTTAATGATGGGTCATATACCTTAAAATCCTCATATTATGACATACAAAGCTTTGATAAGGATTACTCCCACTGGATATATAATAATAATTCATTAAGTGATGCCTCAGATTGATGGTCATGATCTGTTGTAGAAATGGAGCAATCTAATTTTTTTCCATTTAAGATAAGGTAAATTGGAACAGTTTTGATTCAGTCTAGAACAAATGAAAACTAGACAGCCCTGGCGGTCTGGAAGCGCTCCACAGGCCTGACTGTTAGTCTTATTGAATGCAATTTCAAAGGTTCAGGCTGCACAAACAAGCAAATGCATGACCAAGCTGAAAATTACAAGCAAGTAATATTGTATGGTCAGTAAGATTCTGTGAAAGTTCTGTATCAATTTGATTAGTTAATACTAATGGTTGTAAAAGTGAATATAAAGCCGAAAATGGCAATTTTGCGAAATTTCAAGGGCTCATAACTCATGATCTAAAATTCAGATCAAGCCGAAAATTATACCAAGGCAAGATCTTATAATCACTAACACTATGTCCTAGTTTTGTCTTGATTGGTCATAATTTGTAGTTGCTAGAGTGAAAACAAAGTCAAAATAGAGCAGAAAATAGCAATTTTGTCAATTTCAAGGGCTCATAACTCATGATGTAAAATTCAAATCAAGCTAATAATTATACTAAAGCAAGATCTGATAGTCACCATCATTATGTCAAAGTTTTGTCTTGATTGGTAAATTTTGTAGATTTAAGAGTAAAAATAGAGCCAAAACCAGCTAATTTTGACATTCAAGGGCATATGACTAAGGTTATTCTGATTCAATCCAAATTCTTTCAAGGAATCTGATAGGTCACCCAATGATCATTCCTGTTAAGTTTGATTGAAATCCATCTAGTAGTTTCTGAGAAGATTTTTAAAGAAAAAGTTGACGGATGGACGACGGACACACCGCCATGACAATAGCCCGCTGGCCTGACGGCCAGTGGAGCTACTGAGAGACTACAAAACTAAATGCCTCTCATCTGATCTGAAATATATTCAGAATGTATTTTGAGTTCAAATATAAAATATTAAGAGAAAAGAAGAAATTGTTGACAATCATCAATTTTCCCTTTACCTTCAATATTTTCTATGATGTATTTATAAGGTCTTTTCCAACATTTCTCTAATTTGACCAGTCTAAAATATTGGGGTTCGGGAAAGGGTCATTCTGTACCTACAGTACAAGTCATGAGGATATGGAAGTCTTTGGGAAGCATTGAGACAAAAGAAGAAACTGTTGATAAAGACATCAAATTCTTCTTTTGCCTCAATATTTTCTTAGCTATAATGTGTGCAAATTCTTTATCAATCAAAAGTGATTGTGTCATCTGCAGCAGCTATTAAATTTGATCACCCTCATTTTTTTCTGTTTGAGAAAGGGTTGATAGATAAAAAAAAAAGTGAAAAAATAAAGACATTTACAATTAAATTTCAATATTTATTATCAATTCCCTATAGTCCAATAAAGTTCAATATTAATGTATACAAATCTACCTTTACAGTACTTTGTCAAATTGGCTTGGGGAAAAGAAGAAATTGATGTATCAGTAATTTCTTCTTTTTCATCAATATTTCCTAAAAGCTGTATTACAAACACATTTTCTCCTGTTGACAAAAATTATCCTGTTGTCTGCAACTCCCATCAAATTGGAGCAATTGTAACCAGCAATTTTCTCATTACCCACAACATATTCCAATTCAACATGCCTGGATGACACAGTGATCCATAATGAGCCTTGACATGAGAAAATCGGAATTCCGGGATTCCTACTCAAATGAGTCTGGGCAGCCACATAAAACGGTTACAGGGTTGAAATTTTGTATTTGTGAATACAAAATTCCTATTTTATCGCATCGCAGCTCATATGTTCCGTCTTCAATGGTCACAAATATTTCAGTCCTGTCCGAAATTGAAGACAAATTGATTGAAACTGTAGATAATCACATGATACAATATTTTCATAAAATCTTCAATGATTTTGTCAATACTGGGTTGATTTGAATTCGGTTTGAAGCAGAGAATGTGGACAGACGTCACGCATTTGATGGACGTAGTTGATTTTTGAAATTTCAACGGATAAAAAAGTTATTGAAGATAACCCAAAATTTTGGTTTATCTTCAATAACTTTTTTATCAGTTGATTTTTCAAAAATCCAACATGCCCAGCCTATTCTTGACATTTTCCCACCTTCTCTGCTTCAAACTGAATTCAAATTGGTCAAGTATTATTCCTTTCCCAAACAAGGCCTGCTTTTGACGTCCCTGATAGAAAAGGCTTGGGAAAACATTGAGACAAAAAAAGAAAACTGCTGATAACCAGCAGTTTCTCCTTTTGTCTCAATATTTTCTGTGTTATATACACAAATTCTATCTTAAACAGTGGGAAAGGGTTTAATCCATTCCCAAACATAGATGCTTTTTGACACCCTTCAAGATAAAGGTTTTGGAAAACATTGTGGAGAATGAAGAAATTGCTTGTGACAAGCAATTTCTTCATTTGCATCAATGTTTACTGACCTAAAATCATAAGATTTTCAAAATTTTGACTTGAAATTTTCATCTGCAACACCTATAAAATTGAAATGGTCTAAAATGTTGTCGTCTGGTAATGGGTTAAATAATTACTCGAGTTTTCACTGATGGCTCCAGATAAGAAAAGTTTGGGGACTTTCGAAACGCAATGTTTCAATGTCGGCTATTAAACACTATGTTGTTGGTATTCATTGCAATCATCTTGATGAGACCATAGCAATAAGTACCCACAACATAGGTTTGGAATTAAAATAACAAATTTAGAATATATTTAGCCTTCTTATGATAAGAGGGAGAGAAGCCATTCTAAAGGTCTTGTTTGAGAAAAGGTTAAACAACAAAAATTTTGACTGCTCTAGTTCAAAAGCCACTGCAGACAACAAAATAGGGGGAAGATAAATTTTGTTGAGGGAAAAGGAGAAAATGCTGGTAATCAGAATGTTCCTCTTTAGTATCACTTTCCGAAGCTTTCTCTCACAGGAACATGAAAACGGAGGACCCATTTTACAAGCGAACTTTCAAACCTTTTTAGTGTAAATTATGTAACAAGACATTTGATTGAATGAGAAACATGCTTCATGCCAATCAAGACCACTCAGATTGAGTTATGTTCAAATTTACACAAAAATTATGCTAAGTTCATTTAGTAAAATGGGTCCCTGGTCCTCTTTGAGAAAGAGTTTATTGGGGTTTTACGCCGTTTTCAACTACCAGGGTCATATCGCGGCGGCTGGAGCACCTACCCATGGATTCCTGTTGTTTCTCAAACCAGTACTACCACAACACCCTTACCGAGCCTCCAGCTGTGCTCGCCCACTGAGGTTAAGGATTTCAAACCCATTGGTGAGTGACAATTTTGTCAGAAAGGGTATTAGCCGCGGCCGGGTATTGAACCCGGGACCTCTCCAATGAGGGTCAGATGTCTTTGAGAAAGAGTTGAAGTCACCTCTGCAAGATGGGAATATGGTGCTCGAACCATTTACCTGTATCTGTCACAAGTTCAGCGAAATATATTCAAATAACAAGGACTTTCTGTATACATGTATATGTGACCCGTCGCGCTAAAAGGGACCTTATCCGAGCTTAAAAATCCAAATTTGGACAAACTTGTCAGACCCAGCACATGTCAAACAGATCCCATATGCGAGAAATGAACATATAGTAAGATAGGGAAATCATTCCGGATTTAGAAAATTACATAGAAGTGAAAAGTGTCGGCCCTAGTCTGGCTGCGCAGACTGACTAGGGTCGATATTTTTCACACACCCGATAAGGTCCCTTTTAGCGCGACGGGTCACATATGTAAATACATGTTAAATGTTGAGGAAAAAGGATAAAGTTACAATTCTTCATTTCTTTCAATGTTTACTAATGTATTTATGGGTCATCAAAATCAGGACTAATTTTTGCAAATAAAGAAATTTCTTTTGTGTCAATGAGATAACCATATCCCATATATTGACGCCCACAAGACGAAAGCTTTGCTTTTATCACTTGTTGTATCACTACAAAAAATGTTGTCGGCAGAATCTTTGAATTTGGACAAGTTAAAGAAAATGTTATCTGGTAATGCATTAAAGACATTGAAATGTACAGAAGATTTGCTTAGAGAATATTCTGCTTGGGGAGACAGAAGAGCTATTCAATTATTGGTTGAAACTAATAACTAACATTTATGTACATTATGGCAATGAATACACAATAAACTAACTTTTAAAAACAACAAAAATACATCCATTCCCATTCTGCTTACTAATTTGGTGTGAACCCAATAATTCTTTTCAATGTGGAAAAACAATTTTCACAGAGGAAAAACAAGTGCATGTCGTATTGTGATGCAATTAAGGAGTCCCCCACCGGAAAACAAAAAGTCATTTCTTATAACATATGTCCTACTCACTAGATCTATAACTGTATACAAAGTTTGAAGTTGCTAGCACTTTAGGTTTTGGAAATATGTCCCTAGAAATGTATAAGGGTAAAAACAAGAAAGGGCAATAACTCTAAAAGTGGGCGTGGCAGAGTAACGACACTTCTCCTCAATGAGATCTATAAGTGTACCAAGATTGAAGTTGCTAGTACTTATGGCTTAATAGATATAGTACGGACAAATATGTAAGGGTAAAAACAACAAAGGGCAATAACTCAAAAAGTGGACGTAGCAGAGTAACAAATCTTGTTCATAAGACACTTCTTCTCAATGAGATCTATCAGTGTACTAAGTTAGAAGTTGGTAGCACTTATGGCTTAGGAGATATGTACCTGACAAGAATGTAAGGGTAAAAACAACAAAGGGCAATAACTCAAAAAGTGGGCGTGGCAGAGTAATGGTTCCTAAACAATATAAGCCTCAAAATAAGAAACGGGGGAAGAAGGTCTCTACAGAACGTCCCAGGCAGTTCACATGGGAACATACATTGAATTTTTGGTCCAAGGGTTGCTGAGATCTGGCTGTGGACGGACGGAAGGACAGCATGACAACTAGTATATGCTCCCCCAAAATGTTTTCGGGGAGCATAATAAATCGGTCAATAAGTGAAAGAGTAGTTGTCCAGACAAAGTTTCCGAGAAACCAACCAATCAACCAACAAACCACTGGACCGACAGTCAGTTTTTCAATCATCTTGTTTTGTAATTTTTCATCTGCAATCACAAGCTGTATGGACATTTCCAGTTCTGTCAACACAACAAAGTCACAATAGTCTCTTCTAGATCTAGTGGATAACGTCATCCGAGTCTGCACTTGAAAGTTGTACTTGTGTCCCTACTTCAGACTTGCATTCTCTAAAAAGTCTACCTTTTCTTCCACACAACATATTTTGTCATTTTATGGCACAATAAGGCCAGTAACCTTGCCAGCACAATACCTTTATTCTGGAAAGTTTCTCCGCCAAACCGCAATTCTCTTTTTCAAAAGGTGCAGTATCTGGGACATCTCCATAGATTGTTGCGTTCCAACGAGTGTATATCAAAGTTCACATTTCTGCACAATGGTTGAGGTGAAGTCAATGTCTTAAACTTCTGGATATGGCAATTTTTCCACATACCAAGGTATACCGAGTGACTGTCAGGACTTTGTTGGCATGGTATTTCTCATTCATCCAGCACAGCAGTAATTCTACACGAGAACAAACCTGCAAATATACCATATGACATTAACCCATCACCACACAATGACTCCTTCTGACTCCCCACAAGATAATGGCTTTGGAAAACATCATGGAAAATGAAGAAATTGCTTCTTACAAGCAATTTCTTCATTTCCCACAATGTTTTCTATGGAAAAAGAGCAAAAAATTTTACAATTTCATTCACTTGAAATTGTAGTCTGCATCATCTTTGAATTTGGACAAGTCTAAAATTTTGTCGTTTGGTAATGGGGTTAATATGAATGAAACACTGTCACTAGAGATAATCATCACAATTTTAAGATATACATTTTTCTTACCTCGACAAATATGATCAGTAAGAATGCATTTTTATCCCCCGCCGAAAAAATTTTTCGGGGGGGATATTGTTTTTGCCATGTCCGTCCGTCCTTCCGTCCGTCCGTCCGTCCGTCCGTCCGTCCGTCCGTCCGACATTCGTTTCCGCGCTATTTCTTGGAAACTATAAACCGGATTTCAATGAAACTTGGCACACAGCTTTACTACAATGCGGACATGCGCATATCGTCGGGGTTACCCGGTTCGACCGTCGAATTCAGAGTTACTGCCCCTGACTGTTTAAGCCATACACATACAGAGTGATATTCGTTTCCGCGCTATTTCTTGAAAACTGTAGACCGGATTTCGATGAAACTTGGCACACAGCTTCACTACAAAGTGGACATGCGCATATCGTCGGGGTTACCCGGTTCGACCGCCGAATTTAGAGTTACTGCCCCTGACTGTTTTAGCCATATACATACAGTGATATTCGTTTCCGCGCTATTTCTTGGAAACTATAGATCGGATTTCAATGAAACTTGGCACACAGCTTTACTACAATGCGGACATGCGCATATTGTCGGGGTTACCCAGTTCGACCGTCGAATTCAGAGTTACTGCCCCTGACTGTTTAAGCCATACACATACAGAGTGATATTCATTTCCGCGCTATTTCTTGAAAACTGTAGACCGGATTTCGATGAAACTTGGCACACAGCTTCACTACAAAGTGGACATGCGCATATCGTCGGGGTTACCCGGTTCGACCGCCGAATTTAGAGTTACTGCCCCTGACTGTATATACATACAGAGTGATATTCGTTCTGTTGAAGCCATATACATACAGAGTGATATTCGTTCTGTTGAAGCCATATACATACAGAGTTATATTCGTTTCCGCGCTACTTTATTGACAATGAAAATATATTCGGCGGGGGATATCAATTCAACGAATTTGCTTGTTTAAATCATTTTCTCTTTAGTCCTTTCACTAAGACAAAATTTTAGAATGATATGAAAGTAACTGCAGACAAAAAGGATGGATGCTCACGAAGATAATATTATGGTACAATACATGTAAATATTTTAGGCAAAAGGAGAAAATGAACATTACCAACATTTCTTTCTTTGGCTCAATATTTACCAAGGCTTATTTGGGAAAGGGTTGAATACTTTATTAAACATATTGTATAACTTAACAATCACAATCAAGTGAAGACATGTAGTTGTATTGCTGATCTGGATCCATAAAACACTAAAATGACATAAAGGTTCTTACAAATCAGTTTCAAGACTTACCTCGCAAATTCATACAAAACTCTCCAATTACACTAGATTGTCTGTTGTGTAAAAAGTCCAACCTACAAAATATATAGTGGATTCGAATTGAAATCTATGGAAATAGTATTGTGTAGTATTTTGATAGCATCATGCATCCAGATCAGATCATCTTAATGTGTGATCAGGATTCATGATATGCGGTTCACTTGAACTTTTTAAAGCTATTGAAGAAAATTTAACCCTTTCAAAACAAGACTTAGTTCTGATGTCCCTTAAATAAAACAAGAGATGTTTGTAAAACATATATGCCCCCTCAAGGGCCTACATTTGATGTAGGTCAAAGTCCAAGGTCAAGGTCCAAGGTCATGGTCAAATATGAAAGGTCTTGGTTGGAGGTGTCCATGCGTGAAATATCAAGGCTGTATATATAAAAGGGCATGAAATATAGGTTAAGGTTTTTTTAAAAGTAGGTCAAATGCGAAGGTCAAGGTCACAAGGTCCAAGGTCATGATCAAATGTGAAAGGGCTTAGTCATAGGTGTCCATGTGTCAAAATTCAGGGCTGTATGTGTAATAAGACATGAGATATAGGCCAGGTTAAAGTTGTTTAAAAGTAGGTAAAACTTCAAGGTCAGTGTCCAAGGTCATGGTCAAATGTCAAAGGTCTTGGTTGGAGGTGTCCATGTGTGAAATATCAAGGCTGTAGATGTAATAGGACATGAAATATATGCCTGATGTAAGTTTTTTTTAAAAGTAGGTCAAACTCAAAGATCAAGGTTGCAAGGTTAAAAGGTCATGGTCAAATGTGAAAGGTTTTGGTAGGAGGTGTCTATGTGTGAAATATCAAGGCTGAAGGTGTAATAGGACATAAGATATTGGCCAGGTTTAAGTTTTTTAATAGTAGGTCAAACACCAAGGTCACAAGGTCCATGGTGATGGTCAAATGTGAAAGGTCTTGGTCGTAGGTGTCCAAGTGTCAAATATCAAGGCTGTATATGTAAAAGCATGATATATCGGCCAGGTTAAAAAAACAAGAGATGTTTGTAAAACATATATGCCCCCTCAAGGGCCTACATTTGACATTTTACATTTGGTCACAAGGTCCCAGGTCATGGTCAAATATGTAAGGTCTGGGTAGGAGATGTCCATGTGTGAAATATCAAGGCTGTATATGTAAAAAGACATAAAATATAAGCCAGGTTTAAGTTTTTAAAATAGGCCAAATACCAAGGTCAAGGTCACAAGGTCCTAGGTCATGAACAAATGTCAAATGGGATAGGTCTTGGTAGGAGGTGTCCATGTGTGAAATATCAAGGCTTTATGTGTAATAGGTAATGAGATATAGGCCTGGTTAAATTTTTTTAAAGTAAGTCAAACTCCAAGGTCAAGGTGGCAAGGTCCAAGGCCATGGGCAAATGTGAACGATATTGATATGAGATATCCATGTGTGAAATATCAAGGCTGTATGTGTAAAAGGACATGAGATATAGGCCAGGTTAAGAATTAAGTGTGAAAATTAAGAAAGGCCAATAACTCCAAAATTTTGATCGGCAGAGTTACAGTTCTTGTGCACTGCACCTCTCCATAATGAGATCTATCCACCTATGAAGTTTCATGATTCTACCTTTAACACATTACTACACAGTGACTCCTTTTGACTCCCCACAAGAAATTGGCTTGGGAAAACATTGTGAACTATAGGCCCGAGAGGGCCTGAATGGCTCCACTGGCTAAAGTGGAAGAATTATCCCATGATTTCTAGAAAGCTTTACACAGCCAGATCTTGAAAAGGGTCACCTAAGGGAAATTTCTGACAAGTTTGGTATGAATTGGCCCATTGGTTTATTTTCACCGAATTATTTCATGTTTTTTTCCAATTCTGAATTTTCTTATGATTTCTCTAAGTAAGCCCCTTCCTCCTTGCCATGCCCACATATTTTGACAAATGTAGAAATTTGTGAATAAATTTTGAAAAGGGAGACTCAAAGAACATTCCTGCAAAGTCTGGTTCAAATTGGCCCAACAGTTGATTTTTAAAGAATTTTCTTATGATTTCTGTAAGTCTGATAAGCCCCTTTCTCCCTGCCACGGCCACATTTTTTGACAAATGTAAAAATTTGTGAACAAATTTTGAAAAGAATGACTCAAGGCACATTCCTGCCAGATCTCATTTTCTTCGAAAAGTCGAGCTAAAAATGCTGTTTGGCTAGGGGTTTTCATGAAAAAGATAAAAATATTTAATAATATCATAGTAAGACCTTTTAGGGCATTTTTCTCAAAAATTGTATGCATTCATATGTTTTATATTTATTTTTTATTTTTTGTTATTGAGAGTTTTGCAATTAAATGACATATTCAGTGAGTCTAGTGAATGTAATTATTGAAAAGTTGTCATTCAAAGAGAAAGATCTGAAGCGATATGCAAACTCAAACGTGAACTTATACAGAACTTAACCCATTACCACACAGTGACGCCTTTTGACTCCCCATGAGATAAAAGCTTTAGAGAACATTGTGGAAAATGAAGAAATTGCTTGTGACAAGCAATTTCTTCATTTCCCACTATGTTTTCTATACAAAATGACCAAAATGTAAAATTTTATTCACTTGAATTTGTCGTCTGCAACATCTTTGAATTTGGACAAGTTTGAAATTTCGTCGTCTGGTAATGGGTTAAGTTAAACTTGACCAGGGTCTAATTAAAATGAATACATGGTCACCTTAGATAATTGATGCAAATGATAAGAAATTCAGAGGTCATGTTGATTTTGTCAGTGAATGATGCCTACAAGATATCAAAATTGTCTAACACCAATCCCTTAAGTTACTGTCAAATTATCAAGTTTCCATTTTACTGATAAGCAGCATTGACTTAATATTCCACAATAGTTTCCACCCTAATGATATGTATTTTTGTATACCGTTAATTCAATTCATATATATTAACAAAAATTCCCTGGATCCCTTTTCAATTTGGACTAGTCTAAAAGTTCAGTCATGTGGTAAGGGTAAACTTACCTACAAGGTTCTGTTAAAACTTAAAAGCTTCTCTGAATGTCACTTTTGTTCAACCTACAGCTACAGGACATGTGCACCCCCAATCTCTACAAATACAGGAAAATGTATTTAACCCTTTCCAAAACAACAATATTTCAGACTGTCCGAATGTGAACACTGATGTTGATAAGAATTAGAATTGTGTAAATCTTAACAAAGAAAATTTTGAGGAAAAAGAAAGAAAATACTGCTTATCAGACAAAATATCAGTATTCTCTTCTTTTGCCTCAATGTATTCGCAAACTTTCTCTCAACAAAAACAGGTCTGAAAATGATTGGGAAATGGTTAAATAAGAGCCATATACTGAAAGTTGCTCATAAGCTGGAAAATAAATATGCCCATTCCCATAATAACATAATGAAGCTTTTTGACACCCCAAAAGATAAAATGTTTGGAAAATATAGTACAAAAGGAAGAAAATGCTTGTCACAAGTAATTTCTTCATTTACACAATGTTTTCTACCAAGAAAGACCAAAATGTAGAATCAAATTCACTAGATATTGTTGATTGCACAGCATTTTTGATTGGGAATCAGTCTGTAATGTTAATGTACAGTAATGAGTCAAAGAACAAATTTCCTTCTGGCATATATTTAACATTCAATCCACATTGGTCTATTATGCCATAACAACTCTTTGTTTTATCCCAGCTCATTGTTTTATCCCAGCTCATTAAACTTTCAGTTCAATATTCCTATTGTCAGCTTTCAGGGCTTAAAATCATGAAACCTAAAGGTAACTAAAGATCATTTAGGTGTATAAAAGACAAAAACTCAGAATCTCAGTCATCATGCATTTTTTTTTTTTTAAATTTAAGTTTGTCTTGAAACCAAGGGATCATGGACAGGAGCGAAGAAGGAATATAACTGGCACCTACCTTAACAAAAATTGGTTTTCCCATGAGTAACAAAATGTTTCATCAATATAACAATCTATACTGTCAAATAGGGAACAAATCACCAGCATGACACCTCATTCCAGTCCTGTAACAGTCAAATACATGTCTAGAATGATGCAGATTGTTGATATTATGTGAAATTTGGTCATGGAATTTTTACTTTTGAACGTTAACAAGCCATTTCCTGTCCGGAACAGTGTGCTTGCTTGGGCTGCTTTTGATAATTGGCAAGCAACGTCACAAGGTGGCTTGCATAGCAAACAAAAATAACTGCAACTTTTAGATTTTTACAAGAATCCCATGACCTAATCAGGCATAACTTGTCATTATTACACTCCAGACCAAGATGTCGATGCCACCCCCTCACCCAGATTCTGGATTTCCAGAAACCCATGTGCCGGTCATAAACGTGCATGGTGTCTTCTTCACATGGAAAAATATTTCGCCATAAAAACAATGGCTATTATGTAGGGTCAAACTAGTAACCTGTACTTACCTTTTCCATTCTACAAACAGTTCTCCTCCTGTTACTGACCAATGTAAGATGTATCCATTTAGTCTGCAAGAAATTAATATATTTCATTACAAACATGGTATGTGAATCATGCAAGGGCAGATCCAGGATATTTTTCCAGGGGGGTCCAAGCTCAAGTTACGACTTAAAATGTAATAAGTATGTAATGTTACACAAAATTTACACAATCAAAATTTAATTTTCGGCCAATGCCGCCCCCCCCCACCCCCCCACTCCCCAAACACACACCCCCTCTAGATCCACCCATGTGTGAATGAACCATAGAAGGAATTTATTTATTTTTCTTAAATACCATTTTATGTTCTAAACCAGGATACAATTAGAAGAGAAATTCAAAAGCAAGCTTTGGCAATTATGAAATTTTGGTTCACAAGGTAACTAATGTACTTTGTACAAATGAGAATTAAAAAATAAGTATAGAAACAATGCAACATCTAAGCAAGAATAGTCAATGTAATATTGTCCTAGACAATACTTTCTTTCTTTAAAGTTATTTTTTCAAAGGTTTTACTCTATAGTGGCCAAGTCCAAGTCTTTAGTCAATATTAGCATGGAGAGTTATCAAGCCCTTGAGTCTTAAGTTCCATCCCAGCTTGGCTTACCGTCATCAGATATTTGACAAAAGTAATAGTGAAAAGCATCAAATATCAATAGGGTAACAGTTTTACAAGAAGTGTGTAGAAGTATGATGAGCAGCTGGTGGCTAGGATGAAGAGTATAGGTTGTACTGGTGAAAGAAACAAAAAATTGACTGGCTGCTTTCAACATTATTCAAGTTATATTGCTGAGGCCCATGCAACTACCCATGCCTTCCTGTCGATTCTCACACCAGCACACTGACAACATTTTATCCCATCCGAGAGCTACCCATTCAAATTCAGCATACAACTAATCATTAGCCCATTGGTGAAAGACAAATGTCACTTGTCACAATGGCTTATGCCACAATTAAGATCACATGAAAGTTTGTGCCTGGATTCAAACTCGATAACCCAGGAAAGAAACAACAGAAAGCCATGGCTTTGTGTTACATCCATTGCCATAACAGCATTTCTGATATAACTGGTGTTATGAGAAGACAACATAGGCTTACTCAGACTGTAAGAATTTGCTTGCTTGAATGTTGTTCAGTTCAACCATTAAAAATCTCTTTATCTAGTCATATAATGAGAGTTTGTTCACCTACCCATTGCTACATGGTATTTCACTAAACAATACAGCAACATCCTTGTAAGTCCCCAGTTGATTATCCCACAAAGTTTTACATTTATCCATCCATTGGTGGGAAACAATGTTGAAAAAGATGTGTGTGACTGTCATGGAATGAGCCCTGGAGCCTACAAAAGGGAGTCTGGCATGCTACAAAGAGATCATTAAAAACTTGGTATGACATGCTTGAACTAAATGTAAGGAACAAGAGCTTCGCAGAGCAGCGCATAAACGCCCCAGAGGGGCTTGTCAGTAAAATTGGCCATTTTTCCAATTCAAGGGCAGATATTCAAGCATGAAAAGTTATTGTCCAGCAAGATTAAGCCGGGACATCTGCATATGTAATGACCCCACTTCGGCAATGTTTTGTTTAGACGTTCAACTAACGGACTTTGCGCACTAAAATTAAGTTGTCCCGGGTTAACCTTACTGGACAATATCAAAGTTTTGTTTGCACAACAAGACACCATAGAGATTCATTGTGGCTAGTTTGATTAAATTTTTGTTGAAACTGTGGGAGTTGCGCACAGGAGAAAATGGGCATTTTTGATAAAATAAGGATTTTTTCTTAAATTCAAGGGCAGATAATTCAAGAACGAAAACACTTATCTAAATTCCCTAAGGAGTGTGCACAACTAGACACCATGGAGATTCATTGTGGCAAGTTTGATCAAATTCTGATCAACACTGTAGGAGGAATTGCGCACATACGAAAATGGGCATTCTTTTAATATAAAGGGCAGATAATTCAAGAACGAAAAGAGTTAATTGAATTCCGTAGGTGGGATGCACAACTAGACACCATGGAGAATCATTGTGGCAAGTTTGATCGAATTCTGATCAAAACAGTAGGAGGAGTTGCGCACACAAGAAATTGCTAACAGACGGATGGACAGACAAACAGACAGATGGACAGACAGACAGACAGACGAGCAGGGCCATTACATAATATGACCCTTCGGACGTATAAAAAGTAATGCAGCATTACCTATTATTTGGTCTTACACCCTTATGTCATTCTAAAAATAAGACATTTAGAGATTGGATTGGACTCATCTTTGGAAATATTCAATTTACTGTTGTTGTTATCAACTTGGTTATTGACAACATGACATTTATAACCAAGTTGTGACAAGAGGTTTACACAACGTCAAAGGTTGGAAAATAGCACGGAAAAAATTACGACCCTGAAATTATCAATTATGGCAGTAAAAATTGATGGATGAAACCAGGATCCTTTTCACTCAAAAGGATTACGATTGTCTATACACTCAATTCTTTACAATTGGTGGCAGGGTTTTCCCTGAGCATGAAAAATTGGGAGTCATTGTGACCCCCTTGCCTTCAAAGTTAGGGGTCATTTTTACTATTTTGTGGGTCAAATGCCCTAAGACTCAAGTATCATATGAAAATCTGGATTTTAAAACTTGCGTCATTAATGACCCTCAGGTAAATTTCTAAGGGGTCATTTGTTTTGAAAATGCGACAATGACGCATGATTTGTGCGTCATGGAAAACCCTGGGTGGCAACATTCATTTAAAACAACTATCATAACTCATATCCCCTTACAACCCATCTCCCATGCTAAGACTCAGGACAAATTTTCTCACAGGGGAAAGCATCATAATTATTCTAATTAACACCCATCCACAAATCTCAGTTAAAAATATGCATATGCATATTTCAAGCATAATTTAAACAGGAAAGGGTGATTCTAATAAACACCAATCCCCTGATTCCACATTATCATTAAAATAGATGTAAGTCATAAACAAATATCAGCATTCCCACCACATTTTTTGAAGTTGGGTACGTACCCACATGCCAAGTAAAACCTGGGTACATGACCCATATATATGGGTACACTGCAGAGGCCATGTATTTCAAGCACACATCATTGTGTATAATATGTTGAATCGTTGATCATCAGCATTTTCTTCTTTTGCATCAATGTTTTTCCCAATTATTTCTTATGGGGACTTCAAAACCAGGTCTTGTTTGGGATAGGGTTAATGCAGGCAATGAAAGGCAACTCTTTTTGAACTTGATTTAATGTTAGACGAGTGACGTTCCTTGTTGGTTCATGCTACCAAATAGGTCGCGATCGGTCATTTTTCCTTTGATCTACTGTACATGTTCAAGTTACAAAAAGTTAAAAAGCTATCAATATCCGACAGACAATACAATAAAATCTAAATTGCAAGCTTACTATTGGGGAAAAACTCTCCTTTTTTCAACTGGCAGCCTGACATTGCATTCTCTGCAGATGTAGAAGAAAATTCTGATGATGTCATTCGCTTATTCAATATATTCATGCGGGTTCGACCATTTTAATAAACAACCCGAGTGGAAATTATTTGACAGACTATACAGTCGACAAGCGTTGTTTGTTACTAGAATCGAAATGCCCGTAAACAAGGATGATAACACAGAGATTTACGGCAGTGTATTGAGTTTCTAGTTTATCATTAGTTTCATGCCCAAATTCGCCTCTGACCTTACAAAAAAAACCATTGCATGCAACTGCATAATATGAAGTAAACTTAGCGCGCACTTGTATTTATTTGCGTAATTTAAGTGTGTTCTTGCGTGAATGGGAATGCTGAAATATCACTTCCTAAAAGCAATGAAAGAGAGGATCTCCTGACCGACAATTTGTTTAAAATGAAAGAATTACATTCCAAAATCTTATTTTACAGTCCTAAGGACTCCTTGTTGTAACAAAACTTTGCAAACTTGATTAAACCCGTTGTTTATTAGAATAAAACCGTAATTAAACAGATAATACTTTAATAGGGAAAGGAGTGTAAGCAGATCTTAGTAAATTTTACTTAAAGTCGGCAAAACTGAATAACAATAACATAGTCATAAGCTCACATGAGCTTTTGAACCGCCTAGAAAGTTGTGAGGCAGATTATTCAATAGAAAATAATTCATTTCAAGTAACAACATTACCAAGAACGCAACATTTCGATATCAGTTCTGTATTTTCAGGCATCAAGTACTTGAAAGAATATAGAATTTCTCCCAACAAACGCCTGTCATCGTCTGTAGCACCATGTAAAGCCCGAAATCACACGAAAAAATGATCCACTGCATCTTTCCGGTCGCCATTGTAAACAAACAAATATCATTTATTTCCGGTATGTTGAGGATGTAACGAGCCATTTGATTGGCTAATGAGATTTCGAGCAGAAGGGTCAAAAATAACATCGGTCTACCGGTAATTTATCGCTAGACCGTTATTTGAAATAGCGGTTTACCCTTATTTTAAGGGTAGACCGATGTTTTTATCGGTAGACCGATAAAAATATAAGGGTAGACCGGTATTTTTACCGGTCTACCCCTATTTTAATTATCGGTCTAGCGATATATTGACTTTAGACCCTGTTCGCGCGCCATACAATACCGTGCGCGACGTCTATATCAACATAATTATTAAAGGGGGACGAGCTAGGCTGTCGAAAATGCAAATATTAAGTATTAAAATCCAAGTCAATTGATAACATGCTGGTCGTCCTTGTTTTTGTTTTGTAACGGCTACATATGCCCAACCTTCAAAAATCAATTACGTCATAGATACGTCATCTGTGCTCAGCAAAATTTAACACACCGTACAACCGGCTGCGTAGAAAGTCAGCGAAGACAGATTCGGCATCTGATGTCATGTGCATGGTAGGTCAAATGAATTTACTTTTATAAATAAACGAAAGGATCTTTGGTATTCTATAGTTGATAAATACGCGTATAAATGTTCAGTGCTTGTACAAAATAAACCTTTTCACGTATTCCTCGCAAATAAGATCACAGTCATCGACACAACCGGTTGTACGGTGTGTTAATATCGCGGAGGTGTGTCTCGTTGACCTTGACCTTGTCTTGTTTTAAAGTAAAAATAGAATGTGTAAACACGCTTGTAAAGGATTGATCTATAGCAAAGGAAAGATGTTTTTTTCGCCGAGATTGAGGTTTTTGCATTGCTAATTGTTTTTCCATGCACAAATATGAGTTCCCGAACAGTTCGGAAGCATAAAAACATAGAATGAGCCCCTTTGAAAAATATCGAAAATAATTTGCCACGTTATTCTTCATCGTTTTTTTCACGCTTTCAGACGTGCGCAAGCCGATGGTTCAACCGTTACTTCGAGAACGAAGACTATTACTTCATGAACGGTATTTGTTACCAATTACCTGTAGATATGAACAGGGACAACATCGTGAAAATACCAGCACTGATTAACAAAACTATGCAAACAACGACGTTCCCGGGCAATGTGACGAAAATTAACTACGGCATGGGGAGTTTGGGGTCTAGCGTGCATTTTACGGAATTGGTAAGTATGGAAAGTTTGCATTAAAATACATGATTGTCTGAATTGGTATCTGGAAAAAGTGATCTAATAGAATCACTGGTGGTGAACTCGGCCAAAGCGAGGGACGTTTTTTCGCGAACAATGAATTCCGTCGGTGCTGTTATAAAATCTCGTTACTACGGCTTCGATAAAGCCGTAGTTACGAGATTTTGTAACAACACCGAAGGTTTATCTTTACATAATGTTAAACCCGTATATTTTTAGAACAATTTCATTGTCATTACGAAAAATCTTTAAACTCACATTTAAACGCAAAGTATCTATACCTTGTTGTGGAGAAAAACGTCGCTAGTTCACCACCAGTGAGAATCATTTAATAAATGTTTCCATGAAAATTACCACGGGATCAATCGACGCTTTGGCGGTTGCCCTAGGTGTTGCAGAAGCTATATGATAGCATGGTCCTTGACCAGGCTGTGTTTATATACCGACCGTTCAGATTCCATACTAGTCTATAACTTCAAAAGGGTTAATACGTTCCCAGGGAATGTGACGAACATTAACTGCTGGATGGAAAGTATGGATAGAGGAGCGAAATTTTACGCAATAGTAAGTGAAAATAGATCAAAGAAAACCTAGGAAAAGCGTTGTATCCAACAGCCGGTTTTATTAGAATCAACCCTTTTGAAATATAACGGAATCACTTACCATAAAATGCATACAAATATGATTCTATCCATTCATCATGATGCGGAAACCAAAAAGTATGTAACTAAAATGTGTCAAAAAATAGAAATTACCAATTTTGTTTGCTCTTGCGAACATTGTTTATACATGTACATGTATATCTTTATTTGTAATCCTATCGTAGGGCCAGGATCTTCTCCTCGGCACACCCGGGCTTCGAACATGGACGGGTGGTTTCATCGACTTACGCAGGGGTACTGGATTAATCACCGATTATGTCGGACAAGCTACCGAAATATCCGAACTTGCAGGTAATCAATGGCAAAAAATGATATGCTAAAAATAGACTTGGTTTACTGTTATGTTTTTGTAAACCGTTGGTGTTGTTATAAAATCTCGTAAATACGGCTGGAATCAAGCCGTAGATGCGATATTTTACAACAGCATCCACGAAACACTTTTCTTTGTCCAAAAAAAAAACCCGTCACAGTTAACTATATAAAATCGTTCCCTATTTAACCCTTTCCAAAACGGCGAGATCATGGACTAGTCCATATACAATGTGAGTGCAAACAACACATATTCCATTGACAGATTGAGTTATTGTTTGATAGTATGGAAAATATAAAAATAAGCGAGAAAATGCTGGTGATCAGCATTTTCTATCCTTTTCTCATAGTTTTTTTTCTAAATCATAAACGTTAACATTGGCAAACAGGAGCCGTTCTTGGTAGGATTGGGAATGGATAATAATACTGCATTGTAGACGAAAACTTTGATCACAATGGAGAAATGTTACTATACAAAGTAAATATACATGACTTTTTCGTGGAAAGGAGCAAGGATTCAACAATGAAATAATAGGAAGCTGTGGCTTAGATGTTCCTGGTTTCATTTTCACACGACACTTTGCTACAGCAATAAAGACATACAATCCCTTTCCCGAAGGACAAATGTACCATACAAAGTATTTCGACAAAATGAGTACATTCTGGTTGTTAGCATATTCTTCATTTGTCTAATTAATTTTCAACGTATTTTTATTTACAAAAGACGTCGAAATCTAGACGTGTTTTGGCAAATTGTTATACGTGCGCGTCAATCCAATTTTGCAGTAAAGGGGAATAACCTGTATTAAGTATGCAGTAGCCTGATTTTTATCAAATTACTTCCCTTCAATGTGCTTTCTATGCACTAAAGAACGCAGGCTTTTATTGTCTACTTGTCAGTGTGCATCTATGGGTAGGCCCTTATTCGCGTTTTTGCAAAGAGATTGTATAGAGAACGCCAGATGCTATCAAACAGTAGAATTTTACTTTACAGACTCTATCTGACTTAGTGTTCGCTAGCGGTTCATTGGAGACGTGGGCGTGGCTATGTTTAGACGTCACATAAACTAGTCGACAGTCTCGTTTATGCGAAATATTGCGGCGAAATTTTAAAATATACTAAAATTTCATTGGTCCAAAAAGTAGGCTGAACACTAAGTAAATTTAATGTTAAATTAAACTGACAATTTGATTTATATTGCAGGGTACGCCATGACAAGCGGCAATTATTTCGGTAATGGCCTCACGTACTTTGCAATCGGTGCACCACGTGAAGAACTGACCGGTAAAGTGTTCGTATACAGGGGCAACCAGCCTAACTTTGTCTACGAAAATAAAGATGCAGAGCTGAATGGTGGGGAAAGCTCGGTTGTAGGATTCGTAAGTAACTGATATTAATATTAAGGTACTCTATCAACTGTTAGAATATAATCACTTCTCGCAACTCCGGCTGTCATTCGTGGAAACTAAAACTGACGGTAGTATACCTTCGTCATATTTCCGTGTGTCATCTATTTGGCTTAAAATTTATTTTGAAGCACTATACATGTTAGACTAGCCCTAGTCGTTTCTGTTTGTTGTATTAGAGCAGGGGGTTTCATTCCCCTAAATGCTTGCCTCTATAATCCAAGTTCAAGGTTTTCATTGCTGAACAAAAACTTAGTATTCTAGACTAGGATGTCATTGAAAAAGGTTCTGCTCGCTTATACTATAACCTTAATACTAGGGTCTGAGCCAGACTATATACATGTATCCTTATTGATTTGACCTAAATAGGGAGCTGTCACAAAGAAAATGTAACTCAATTTTGCACCCCTGCTCCTTGTTCTATGGGGAAACATTGATACCATACTTGAATCAAGCCATTCGTTTTGACACGTTTAATTCTTTTCTCAGATGCCAGTGAATGCGTATTTTGGCGCCGCTCTCGCCTCGACGGACGTAAACAATGATGGAAATGATGATCTGTTGGTAGGGGCTCCATTCTATAGTATGGATTCCAGTGAAGAACATGCTTCCATGGAAGAGGGGCTCGTGATGGTGTATCTTGGATCATCAAATTTTGTAAGAAAATTCTCCGTTTTCACAATGGCAATGAATTTTGTTCTAAAAATAGACATGGTTTACCGTTATGTTTTGATAAACCGTCGGTGCTGTTATTATATCTCGTAACTACGGCTTGGGTCAAGCCGTAGTTACGAGATTTTATAACAACACAGATGAATTACTATTGTTTGTCCGGAATTACGTCACGATTAACTGGATAAAACCGTTCCCTTTTCACAGACAACACAATTTTAGACCAATTCAAATTCTAAAACAGATTTTAATAAATGGGTAAACTGCGAATGTTATAGACAAATAAGCAATTAGAGAATAGAAAAAATGTTGTTTTTCATCATTTGTTCCACACCTGTCTTTGCTCAAGAAAGTAAAGCGACATAAAACCTAGACATCCCTGACAAAAAAAAATCTAAACTAAACATAATGCCACGAAAGAGGATAAAGTCTTAAATAATACATTCTAGCTTTGTTCATCTAACTTTTGAAGGCATTATACATAATATCCATATGTTACGGAATCCTGTTACCGCCATCCACTTTTCTAAGAAAATTGAGTTTGTGAAAAGTCGAAAAGTCGAAATTAAGGCGACTAACTTCTACTTTTCTACCAAAATTTGACCTTGAAATGTAGAAAACTTGAAGTTTTGTCTGTGACAATTGTCAGAAGTTAGTGTGACTAACTTCAACTTTTCGACTTTTCACAAACTCAATTTTGGTAGAAAAGTGGAAGTTAGTGCGACTAACTTCCACTTTTCTACCAAAATTGAGTTTGTGAAAAGTCGAAAAGTTGACGTTTTGTTTGTGACAATTGTCAGAAGTTAGTGACAATTGTCAGAAATTAGTGTGACTAACTTCAACTTTTCGACTTTTCACAAACTCAATTTTGGTAGAAAAGTGGAAGTTAGTGCGACTAACTTCCACTTTTCTACCAAAAATGAGTTTGTGAAAAGTCGAAAAGTTGAAGTTTTGTTTGTGACAATTGTCAGAAGCTAGTGACAATTGTCAGAAATTAGTGTGACTAACTTCAACTTTTCGACTTTTCACAAACTCAATTTTGGTAGAAAAGTGGAAGTTAGTGCGACTAACTTCCACTTTTCGACTTTTCACAAACTCAATTTTGTGAAAAGTCGAAAAGTTGACATTGTCACACTAATTTCGCAGTAGGATTTAATTGACGACCGTAGGACTAATTTTCCGCGGGAATTTTAACCGCCTTTTTAATTCTCCAATGTGACGTCATTATCCGAGCACCTAATAGACGCCTTCATTTAGGAGAGTATTCAAATTACCTCCCTTGTGATGACGTCACTCATCAGAGGATGAACCGAAAGTAAGGAGTGACAGACAACAACGTTTTGAACAAAAGACAAAGGTATTTATAAAGAATTGTAAACGTGATCGATCTTTATATATTTTAGTATTCGAATAGAGGTTGTTGCTATTTGTTCCGTGCTTCATATGTTTATTTTTTAAAACTTAACTTCGGTTTGTCATGTGTTTTCGCGATCTTTCTGCTTTCGGATTTTCTTGTATTTAACGCATAACCAGCCGTTTAAATTTTAAACTGGCCCAAATTCAAAGATGTTGCAGGCCACAATTTCAAGTAAATCAAATTTTGCATTTCATGGTCTTTTGAGGTAGAAAACATTGTGGGAAATGAGAAATTTGCTTGTCACAAGCAAGTTCTTCATTTTCCACGATGTTTTCCAATCCAAAGCAATTATTTTGAAAGGAGTCAAAAAGAGTCACTGTGTGGTAATGGGTTAAGCCAAAATAAACGGATGGATCTATATTATTTTAATTATAAATTATACACTGTAAAGTTTTCTTTCTTGTAGAAATGGACGACATTCTTCTAAATCATGGAAAGTCTTCTTGATCATGGATACAGCGTAATGCAGCAGATGAAGAACCATTTACAGCGACGCCGATTACAAGTACAAAAAGAAAAGCAAAGGTTCATATATTGACACTATAATAACTCTCTAGAATGTACAATTATAATCCGAGTCTTCTCTGATGTAAATACGCTCTTTGATATTTTGATTTTTCGCTATTTACATCAGAGAGCGTTGCTCTTTGAAAACAGCGGAAACATCGGTAACATTACAAGTAACTTGAAGCTTTGTTTTTGTGTATCATATCGAATCACTCGGTAAAACACTGTAGGGTATAGATCAATAAATCATTTTTTGTCATACCTGACCAAAAAATTCATTTCAAATCGGCCTGCTGGATGAGTGCAACCTTTGGTTTTGAATGGAAGGTCAAGGTAAACAAAGGCTGCTCAGGTGAGGGTTGTTGCAAAACATTGCCTATTAACCTTTTAGAAATACTTTTTGGTCGTAATTTTTTCAGCAGCCATAACAATAAATGGTTCATTTATCGATATCATCAGGGGTTTTAACGATAGCGTTTAAGATCGGACGGTGAACGATGCGCAACAATTTGTTGCGAACTTCTTGATTTTTTCAAAGAGCAACGCTCTCTGATGTAAATAGCGAAAAATCAAAATATCAAAGAGCGTATTTACATCAGAGAAGACTCGGATTAGTACAATTATTGATCAATCAAGACAAAACTTTTGGGGACCATAAGATCTCGGATACATTTGATCTCTTGAATTTGACAAAATTGCCGTTTTCGGCTGTTTTCACCTTGTTTACACTTTAGAATCTACAATTAATTGATCAACCAAGACAAAACTTGGACACTATACTGCTGATTATAAGACCTTGCATGGGTTTGAATTTAGCTCCAATCAATTGAGAAAGTTGTCAGTCATGTGCGCTTGAATCTGACAAAATTGCTGTTTCGACTGTAACAACCACAAATAATGAACAATCAAGATAAAATTTGGATATGATGTTGATTACGATAAGATCTTGGATTAATTTGAATTTCAGAAAAATCAGAATAAAATTTGCTCAGTTGGCTGCCCTTCAAATTTCCACAGGCTACCCAAACAAGCAAATGCATGACTACTTTTACATCAATGATTTAACTGAGTCTCGATTTAAAGGGACCCATGCTAGAAAACTCGAGCGAGAGTGAAAACAAAGACACAATTGGCAATTTTGTCAAATTAAAGTGCACACAACTCCTAATGTTACATTTCTATCAAGCTTAAAATGACACTAAAGCAAGATCTTAACTTCACCAACATTTTAATAAAGCTTCGACATGATTGATCATTATTTGTGGATGTAAAGAGGGTGAAAACAAAGTGGAAAACAGCTCTTTTGTAAATCTCAAGGGCAAATAACTCTGGATTTAATATTCTGATCAATCTGACAATTGCAAGCATTTAAGATCTTATGGTCAGTAAGATTCTGTTGAAGTTCTGTATGGATTGGTTAAGTTAATACTTATGGTCGTAAGAGCGAAAAAAAATTTAAGCCGAAAATGTCAATTTCGCCAATTTTAAGGGCAAATAACTCACAATGTAAATTTCAGATCAAGCTAAAAATTAAATCCAAGCAAGATATTATGGTCACCAACATTCTGTCCTAGAGATGTCTTGATTGGTGTATATTTGTTGTTGCTAGAGTGAAAACAAAGTCAAAATAAAGCCGAAAATGGTCTCTAGATTGCATACAATTTTAATTGGTATTTATATCTTATTTTTAAATTTCAGGTGACCCCTGTTGAATTTGTGCCCACTGTTGAGCCAGAGGACAATGGTCCTTTCTACGCGACACAGCTAGAATAATAATAGACTGCACTGAAATTTACACAGAGATACCCCAATCCTTGATAAATAAATCACTGATGTATTCCCAGTACAAGTCACACATGACCTACAAGGCATTGCTGGGAATAAGTCCTTCAGGAATAATCACATTTGCGTCAGATTTGTGGGCCGGTAGCATCAGTGATAAGCAAATTACAAAAAAATAGTGGTTTGCTCGATATGTGTGAAAAGGGTGATGCCATCATGGGTGATAAAGGCTTTTTGATTGCGGACTTGACGACAGCAAAGGGTATACACCTTATCGTTCCTCCATTGAAGATGAAAAGGTTTACACAGCAACAAGTTGAGGAAACGCGCAGGATATCAAATCTCCGTATTGACGAAGAAAGAGCTGTGGAACGTGTTAAGAACTTCAGAATTCTTCAGGGTGTCATACCAATCTCATTAGCACCACAAGCAAATAAGTATTGGAATATATATATTGCCCTTTCAAATTTGCATCCACCATTAGTCAATGGTGACTGATAAAGTTTGACTGGTAAAAGGCTTGGGAAAACAGAAGCAAAAGGAGAATAATCAGCATTTTTCTCCTTCTGCCTCATTGTTTTCTGTGCTAAATTGTTCACAAATTTAATATTAACCCATGATTGACGAGGGTGGTCCAAAATGAAAGATATCGCAAAGAACAATTCAAGAGTGTATGAAGATATATAATTTTTGGTCTTTTTACGTATAAATTATTGTGGGCAATGATGGAATTGCTTGTCACAAGCAATTTCTGCATTTTCTTCCATTGATTTTTCAATGTTTTCATCTTGTTGGGTGTCAAAAAGTGTCTTTTGAAATTGTTGTCTGCCCTATGCAGCGGCTTTCAAATTGGATCACCATAAAATTTTACTGTTTGAGAAATGGTTAAGCCGCTGCCCATCTATGTTGTACTTTGGTAGAGTTAAATGTTTGAAAGTTTCCCAAACTTTTCAATAAATAAAAACTGATGCCGATAAAGCAGTGCACAGAAAATATTAAGGCAAAAAGAACAAACATTGTTTATCATTTTTTCTTCCTTTTGCCATAATATTTTTTATCCCCCGCCGAAAAAATTTTTCGCAGGGGATATTGTTTTTGCCATGTCCGTCCGTCCTTCCGTCCGTCCGACATTCGTTTCCGCGCTATTTCTTGGAAACTATAGACCGGATTTTGATGAAACTTGGCACACAGCTTCACTACAAAGAGGACATGCGCATATCGTCGGGATTACCCGGTTTGACCATTGAATTCAGAGTTACTACCCCTGACTGTTTAAGCCATATACATACAGAGTGATATTCGTTTCCGCGCTATTTCTTGAAAACTGTAGACCGGATTTCGATGAAACTTGGCACACAGCTTCGCTACAAAGTGGACATGCGCATATCGTCGGGGTTACCCGGTTCGACCGCCGAATTTAGAGTTACTGCCCCTGACTGTTTTAGCCATATACATACAGTGATATTCGTTTCCGCGCTATTTCTTGGAAACTATAGACCGGATT
The DNA here is from genome assembly GCA_963680895.1 of Fragum sueziense. NCBI lineage: Eukaryota > Metazoa > Mollusca > Bivalvia > Cardiida > Cardiidae > Fragum > Fragum sueziense. Next base: position 40,984,891 of record OY804606.1, read on the forward strand.
TCGATGAAACTTGGCACACAGCTTTACTACAATGAGGACATGCGCATATCGTCGGGGTTACCCAATTCGACCGTCGAATTCAGAGTTACTGCCCCTGACTGTTTAAGCCATATACAAAACATACAGAGTGATATTCGTTTCCGCGCTATTTCTTGAAAACTGTAGACCGGATTTCGATGAAATTTGGCACACAGCTTCACTACAAAGTGGACATGTGCATATCATTTGGGTTACTCGGTTCCACCGCCAAATTTAGAGTTACTGCCCCTGACTGTTTTAGCCATATACATACAGTGATATTCGTTTCCGCGCTATTTCTTGGAAACTATAGACCGGATTTCGATGAAACTTGGCACACAGCTTTACTACAATGAGGACATGCGCATATCGTCGGGGTTACCCGGTTCGACTGTCGAATTCAGAGTTACTGCCCCTGACTGTTTAAGCCATATACATACAGAGTGATATTCGTTTCCGCGCTATTTCTTGAAAACTGTAGACCGGATTTCAATGAAATTTGGCACACAGCTTCGCTACAAAGTGGACATGCGTATATCGTCAGGGTTACCCGGTTCGACCGTCGAATTTAGAGTTACTGCCCGTGACTGTTTTAGCCATATACATACAGTGATATTTGTTTCCGCGCTATTTCTTGGAAACTATAGACCGGATTTCAATGAAACTTGGCACAAAGCTTTACTACAATGAGGACATGCGCATATCGTCGGGGTTACCCAATTCGACCGTCGAATTCAGAGTTACTGCCCCTGACTGTTTAAGCCATATACATACAGAGTGATATTCGTTTCCGCGCTATTTCTTGAAAACTGTAGACCGGATTTCGATGAAATTTGGCACACAGCTTCACTACAAAGTGCACATGTGCATATCGTCGGGGTTACCCGGTTTGACTGTCGAATTTAGAGTTACTGCCCCTGACTGTTTTAGCCATATACATACAGAGTGATATTCGTTTCCGCGCTATTTCTTGAAAACTATAGACCGGATTTCAATGAAACTTGGCACACAGCTTTACTACAATGAGGACATGCGCATATCGTCGGGGTTACCCGGTTCGACCGCCGAATTTAGAGTTACTGCCCCTGGCTGTTTAAGCCATATACATACAGTGATATTCGATTCCGCGCTATTTCTTGAAAATTATACACCGGATTTCAATGAAACTTGGCACACAGCTTTACTACAATGAGGACATGCGCATATCGTCGGGGTTACCCGGTTCAGCCGTCGAATTTAGAGTTACTGCCCCTGACTGTTTTAGCCATATACATACAGAGTGATATTCGTTCTGTTGAAGCCATATACATACAGAGTGATATTCGTTCTGTTGAAGCCATATACATACAGAGTTATATTCGTTTCCGCGCTACTTTATTGACAATGAAAATATATTCGGCGGGGGATATCAATTCAACGAATTTGCTTGTTCAATCAGTAAGTTCCATTAGGGAGAAAAATTTAATGCTGATTATTAGCATTGTCCTCTTTTTGTCTCAATGTTTTCTCAAGTATTTTCAATAAGGGGTGCAAAACAAGGTCTTTCTTAGCCAAAGGTTAAGTTGATAAAGTCAGCCATGTATTATATCTTTCACAAATGGCTACAGTTCGGACTGTTCACAAGTGAAAGCTACTGCAGATGACAAGCTTGAAGGTCAATGTTGACAGACAGGAAAATATTTTGTGAACAATGTAGATCTAGCAAAGTAAATATACCAAAAGGAGAAAATGCTGACTATTTGCATTTTCTCCTTTTGTCTTCATGTTTTCTATTCATTTTGTTTTGGAGACATCAAAAGCATGTCTTGTTTGGGAAAGACTTAACCCGTTACCCGTGGCAAAATTGTACATTTTCTCAATTCAATTGAGTTTAAGATAACAATTTCAATAATTCTTTAGGTCTATTTTGTGTTGTGTAGAAAACATTATGGAAAATGAAGAAACTGCTTTTCATACGCTATTTCTTTATTTTCCATTGTTTTTGAACGCCTTTATCACGGTGTGGTAATGGGTTAAAACTTTTAAGACCAAGGAAAGGAAAAAAAACAATATCATTTCAAATAATTTTATTTTTCATTCTATTGCATAATAAACTTGAAATAAAATAAAAGAAATTGCTAAATCATCATTGCTATCATTAGTTTTTATCCCTTGATGTGTGTTTCATCATGAAGTCTAAAATTTTGAAATAAGGCCAAAACACAGTCATCATGTTCTATGGTTACTCCACAGATACTCATATAAACTTCAGACAGCTATTGAAAACATTATTAGAAAAAAAGAAATTGAAGAAACAAGCAATTTCTCATTTGCTAATGAATGTTTTCTATTCTACTGGACATTATTATCTGTTTTTGTCTCCATTTTCACATCAAATCTTTAACCCATTACCACACGGTGACGCCTTTTGACTCCCTCAAAAGAAAAGGCTTGTGAAAACGATGTGGAAAATAAAGAAATTGCTTGTGACAATCAATTTCTTCATTGCCCACAATGTTTTTTACACAAAATATGTAACATTTTATTCACTTAAAATTGTCGCCTGTGTAATCTTTTCAAGTTTAAACATCCCAAAATTGTGTCGTCTGGTAATGGATTAAAAGCCTTCCAATTGGATTAATAGTTTGTTGGTGTTTTCCACCTTTTAGGACTGCTATGATCATATTGTGGCAGCTGGAGCACCTAACCATGGATTCTGTTGTTTCTCAAACCAGTAATGCCAGAACATCCTTACTAGCCTCCAGCTGCTTGGCCACTAAGTTTACAATATTAAACCCATTCGTGGGAGACTATTTTGTCCAAAAGGATAATTGTCACCGAGGATTGAACCCGCGACATCTTAAGTAAGAGGCCACAGTGATACCAACTTCTCTATGGTCGCGCCTCTTTGAATAGGAAGTCAGAATTAAGTACATATGGAAGAAATTGTGACAAAAGAAAGAATTGTGTATTACAAACAATTTCTTCTTTTCTCTCAATATCTTCTACTGTTATTCAAATTGAGCAACTAGTGCATCAAAACGTGATACTACATGTTATTCAAAGCCACCATCTCGATGAAAACTGCTTTAATGTCATTCACAGAAAAGCCATGTAAAAGATTGAGGCAAAAGAAGAAAATGCTGCTGGAAAGTCCGAAATCCACAATTTCAACGAAACCAATCAAATCTAGTTATATATGTGGCTTTGCGCTAAATGAGTTGTCACTATCACTGATGCCTGTCGGACGTCACTGTCAAGGACAGAAAATAATGAAGAAAGGAAGAAATTTGCTGATGATCATAATCAGTATATTATTCTTTTCTCATTAAAAATTTTGTTTTCCTACACTTTATCCACTAAAATTGTCAAAACCAGAGGCGCGTTCAATAGAGAGATTTTTTAAGATTTCTTAAGATGTTTTTGAAACAGCGTCTTTGAGACCGAGATTATAAGCAAGGTATTCCGAATGTTCCATACTTCATACACATGACGTCATCATGGCGTCATTTGTATGGAATATGGAGCATTCGGAACTCCGCGGTTTATGGAGCATTCGGAACAACTCGGTCAATTCTCTCCCATATAGATTCTACAGAATTCACCGAGGGGTTCCGAAAGAAGTATAGAGCAATGGCGGCTCGCAGTGATCATCTTCAAAATCTTGATCAAAAGAGCGCTTTATCCAAAAACATCTTAAGAAATCTCAAGATATCTCAAGAAATCTCGCTCTAAAGAACGCGGCTCAGGTCTTAACCCTTTCCCAAACAAGACCTGTTTTTGATGTCCCAATGAGAATAGGAAAACATCAAGACAAAAGAAGAAAATGCTAATAATCAGCATTTTCTCCTTTGTCTCAATATTCTCTGTGCTATTATGTGCACGAAATTGAAATTTTACTTAAATTATCATAAACACTCATTTTGTCGTCTTTAGCAGCTTTCAAATTGGACAACCCTATAATTTTTTCATTTGGGAAAACCACCCATTCCCACACATAGACTCTTTTTTACTCCTCTTATGCTCAAAATAATGCTTTGGAAAACATTGTGGAAAATGACAATATTGCTTGTGACATTTTTGGAAAACATTGTGGAAGATGAAGAAATTCCTTGTAACATACAATTTCATCGTTCCCCACCATGTTTTCTAGGCAACATAATTATGTGATATTCTATTCACTTGAAATTGTCTTCTGCAATTTTTTTTAATTCAGTCTAAAATTTGTAGTCTGTTATTGGGATAATATCAAATCAAATCAGAACATCACATAGGTTGGTCAAACAGCCACATACTGGTGACATACAGATTAATATCTACATTGGAGCTATACCCCGTTCAATTCTACTTGTGAATAGTTCTGGAGTCACATGAGATAAATAGAAATTGTTGATTTTTTGGAGGGCCTTCTCCCAGAAATGTTCGTTGAAGAAAATCCTTTGTACCGATGAACCCTTCAGTGTCCAAATATACAAATCACACCATGATTTTCCTGTAATTGCCATCTGTCCTTGAATTTGATAGTGATAAATATGGGTTTCTTTCAATGTCAAATTTCCATCTACTACATCACAACAAAAATCTGAATTCCTTGCAGCATCTACCGGTGTTTCATTTCTGTACTTATATGGGCACTTTATTTCTAATAACCCACCAGATACTGGACAATGGTGACACATGACAAAACCGTCAGGACTAGCACCTATATGAGGGTATTTCGGATCCACTGTCAAGCCACATTCTGTCACAGACAATTTGGGATGCATGTTTCTCATATACTTGATATAAAATCTTCTAGCAGCTGGCTCGTGTGTTCTTCCCCATTTAACAGACGGCACATCCAAACTACTAGGGTACAGAACTGACCTCACAATGTAGTCTGCCCTAGTATCTTCCCTTTTTTTACAAACTACTCCAAATGTTGAGGAACAGATCCTTCCATTTCTGGCCACTTCCCAATTTTTGTTTTTATGTTGTCCTCTTGTCTTTAGTTCAATAAGGTCGCTCTGTTGTTGAGAACAAGACAGGCTGTTGAAATAGTTATTGAATTGTTCTTTACATTTTTCAGTATACACATCAACCCTATCATGGTACATGAACGGAACACTATGTAATGTCAATTTTTTCACCTTTACTTAGAGAATTAATTTTCTCTGCAGCGGTATCTTGGAAGCCAAGCAGCAAAGCCGCATGTGGATCATTGTTTGAGTTTTTGCTTAAAGCATTCCATATCCAAGCGAGTCACAGGGGGGTCAGAGAGTAGTGAACGTTTTGATTTGGGTGGATCTTGCTCCTGACAGTCAAACTTTTGCTTTTTAAATACCAACTAGCTTGTCTTTTTAGGGCTTAATTTTCTGGCTCTGGGCTTATTCCATAGGCATTCTTTCGAGGTAACTGCATCAAGGCCTTCTTTCTTCTTCACCGTTACATCGACCAGGGCGTAAAATACAGCTGCAATGTGGTTACAGGACTCTCCTTCCCTGAAAAATAAAAAAATACATTTAACAAATTAACCTTTTACCAAAAATAATGATTTGGGCACTGATTGAAATTCTCTCTAGTCTGTCAAATGCTAGACAAGAGATGTTTGTAAAACATATATGCCCCCTCAAGGGCCTACATTTGATGTAGGTCAAAGTCCAAGGTCAAGTTAACAAAGTCCAAGGCCATGGTCAAATATGAAAGGTCTTTGTAGGAGGTGTCTATGTGTGAAATATCAAAGCTGTATATGTAAAAATATTACATTCTGTTACTATAAATAGTAACATTTTCGGCTAGAATCGGCCAGATATCGGGCGGGCCGAAAAAGCTATATCCACGTGAATCCTTAGCAGCGGGCAGATATGCGATATCTGCCCGCTGCTAAGGAATATATTCCAAAAACTATAGGTACAGATCTTTTGCACATGCCTTTCCGTGACGAAAAACGTCAATGACGTCAGAAAAACGCAAAGTTGTTTACAAAAATGGCTGCCGTCGTAACGGTCTCTCTCTGCACTTCAAGTGCGATTTATGTAATAAATGAATGATATTGAGTTTATTCCAACTGGAAAGTCTGTGGAAACTATGTTGAAAGGTAAGATCTACTCATCGAATGAAGTTTTTATTTTTGCAAAAAGAATGTAATATACAGATTATTACACGGCAGATGAGGGCCGGAGAGTGATATCGGCCCTGACCTTGATATCTGCCCTCGGCCTAAAGGCCTCGGGGCAGATATCGCGGTTGCGGGCCGATATCACTCTCCGGCCCTCATCTGCCGTGTAATAATCTCTAAGTAAAATGAAACATAGGCCAGATTAAAGTTTTTAAAAGTAGGCCAAATGCCAAGGTCAAGGTCATGGTCAAATGTGAAAGGTCTTGGTTGGAGGTGTCCATCTGTGAAATATCAAGGCTGTAGGTGTAAAAGGACATGATATACTGGTATATGCCTGGTTTCAGTCTTTTTAAAAGTAGGACAAACTCCAAGGTCAAGGTTGCAATATTCAAGGTCATGGTCAAACGTGAAAGGTCTTGGTAGGAGGTGTCTATGTGTGAAATATCAAGGCTGTAGGTGTAATAGGACATAAGATAAAGGCTAGGTTAAAGATTTCTAACAGTATGTAACAAGAGTTGTCCGCGGACAACGTAGCTCGCCTATACGGGAGCTTATCACAAAAACAGCAATTTCTTTTAAAGTAGGTCAAACTCCAAGGTCAAGGTCACAAGGTCAAGGGTCATGGTCCCAAATGAAAGGTCTTGTCGAGATGTATCTATGTATGAAATATCAAGGCTGTATCTCTAATAGTGCCTGAGATATAGGCCAGGTTAAAGTTTTTCAAAAGTAGGTCAAACTCCAAGGTCAAGGTCACTAGGTCAAAGGTCATGGTCTCAAATGAAAGGTCTTGTCGAGATGTATCTATGTTTGAAATATCAAGGCTGTATCTCTATTAGTGCCTGAGATATAGGCCTGGTTAAAGTTTTTCAAAAGTAGGTCAAACTCCAAGGTCAAGGTCACTAGGTCAAAGGTCATGGTCTCAAATGAAAGGTCTTGTCGAGATGTATCTATGTATGAAATATCAAGGCTGTATCTCTATTAGTGCCTGAGATATAGACCAGGTTAAAGATTTTCAAGTGAAGACGGGACGGGACGGGACGCCGACGCCGACACTAGGGCTGTGACATTAGCTCCCCGGATTAAAAGTCCCAGCTCGCTAAAAATCGAAGGTCAAGGTCGCACAGGCCAAGATCATGGTCAAATGTGAAAGGTCTTGGTAGGAGGTGTCCATATGTAATATATTGGGACTGTATAGGTAACAGGACATGAGCTATAGGCCTAGTTTAAATTTTTTAAAAGTAGGTCAAACTCCAAGGTCAAGGTCCAAGGTCATGGTCAAAAGTGAAATATCTTGGTTGAAAGTGACCATGTGTGAAATATCAAGGCTGTATATGTAAAATGACATGAAATATAGGCCAGGTTAATGTATTATTAAAGTAGGTCAAACACCAAGGTCAAGGTCACAAGGTCCAAGGTCATGGTCAAATGTAAAAGGTCTTGGTCGTAGGTGTCCATGTGTCAAATATCAAGGCTGTATGTGTAAAAGGAATTGATATATCGGCTAGGTTAATTTTTTTTTAAAGTAGGTCAAAGTCAAAGGTCAAGGTCACAAGGTCCAAGGTCATGGTCAAATGTGAAAGGTCTTGGTAAGATGTGTCCATGTGTGAAATACCAACGCTGTATGTGTAATAGCACATAAGATATAGGCCCAGTTTAATTTTTTTAAAAGTAGGTCAAACTCCAAGGTCAAGGCCACATGGTCCACGGTCATAGTCGTATGTGATAGGTCTTGGTTGGAGGTTTCCATGTGTCAAATATCAAGGCTGTATGTGTAAAAGGACATGATATATCGGCCAGGTTAAAGTTTTTTTAAAATAGGTCAAACTCAAAGGTCAAGGTCACAAAGTCCAAGGTCATGGTCAATTGTGAAAGGTCTTGGTATGATATGTCCATGTGTGAAATCTCAAGGCTGTATTTGTAAAAGGTCATGAGATATATGCCAGGTTTAATTTTTTTTAAAGTAGGTCAAACTCCAAGGTCAAGGTCACAAGGTCCAAGGTCATGGTTAAATGTGAACGATGTTGATAGGAGGTATCTATGTGTGAGATATCAAGGCTGTATGTGTAAAAGGACATGAGATATAGGCAAGGTTAAGAAGTAAGAGTAACAAGTATCTGGTGTTGTATGCAACACATAAAGTCCCCTACCGGCTTCACATTGACTCAATATGGTAATCAATAATAGATTAAGATGAACAAGTCATCAAAATAATTGTCAAACATATGAAATGTTATGCCCGACTGGAGGTGATTAATACTGCTGCATCACCACCCTGACTAACATGGCTTATAAATTTTTTTACATTTTAAAACAGGTTTCATCAAGTTAGCTTGCTTAGTTATTAAGTTATTGCACGATCCATTTTTTGCCATATTTTCACTATTTCCGTTACCATAGCAACCGCACTTTTCGTCAAAGAACAAAGATAAAATGATGTGCATAATCTACACATTGCCATCTAGTCATATACCAAGTCTCATCAAATTAGCTTGCTTACTTATTAACTTATCGCAGGATCCAATATTTTTTGCCATATTTTCACTATTTCCGTAACCATAGCAACAACAAATTTAGTCTAAAAACAAAAATAAAATGAAGTGCATAATATACACATTACCATATAGTCATATACCAAGTCTCATCAAACTAGCTTGCTTAGTTATTATCTTATCGCAGGATCCCATTTTTGGCCATATTTTCATTATTTCTGTAACCATAGCAACCTCAATTTAAGTCGAAAAACAAAAATAAAATGATGTGCATAATCTACACATTGCCATCTAGTCATATACCAACTTTCATCAAAAACGCTTGCTTAGTTATTAAGTTATCGCGGGATCCAGATTTGAGCGAACAGACGGACAGACGGACGGACAGACAGATGGACGGACGGACAGACGGACGGACGGACAGACAGAGGGCAAACCTATAGTCCCCTCCGGTGTGAACACCGGTAGGGGACTAAAAATTAACAAAGGGCAATAACTCCAAGAATTTGATTGGCAGAGTTACGGTTCTTGTGCACTTCACCTCTCCATAATGAAATCTATTCACCTGTAAAGTTTCATTATTCTACCTTACATACTTTTTGAGTTGTGCTCTGGACAAGAATCAAGTTATAAAATCAACAAAGGGCAATAACTCAGAAAATTTGATCGGCAGAGTTATGGTTCTTGTGCACTGCACCTCTCCATAATGAGATCTATCCACCTGTAAAGTTTCATGATTCTACCTTACATACTTTTTGAGTTATGCTCCGGACAAGAATCAAGTTATAAAATCAACAAAGGGCAATAACTCAAAACAAGAGGGCCAAGATGGCCCTAGATCGCTCACCTGAATTCATAGTTGAGATACTGGCGAGACCATGAAATCAATCTTTTAACATTAGAAGAATACAAGAATAACAATGGCAATTTTGCAAAATTCAAAGGCATAAAACTAAGGACTTTCTGTTCTGAAACAATTTGGAAAGGGCTTAAACCTTGGCTGGGAAAGGGTTTAATCTTACAACAGAAAAGAAATAGACTGTTCAAATTTGAAAGGAGTTGCAGAAGACAAAATTATGTGGGTAAGAAAGGATTCAAGAACAACATAGCACAGCAAGAGGAGAAAATGCTGATTATCAGCCTTTACTTCATTTGACTCAATAATTCCCCAAGCCATTTTTAATAGGGACATCATAGGAAAGGGTTTATGCATAAAGATTATCCATCCTTTATCAGATAAGAGCTCCATTATCAGATAAGGCAGCCCTTTATTATTGACTTTAGACAGTCTAACTATTTACTTAAGCAGTGATTGCTGATAAGCTGATACCTGGTCAAAATAAATTTGTCTGAATTCCTTACTTGAAAATTCCAAAACCCACAACATAGGGCTTATTTGCTTGTAAAGTGATGGTTTGAAGTATCCTTTTAGAGGTCCATGAGATGTAAACTCATGCAAAATTTCACGACTCTAGGCCAAACAGTCTTTGAGAAAACTGTCTCTGTGCGAAACCTCATGAAACCCCACAACATAGGACCACTTCTTCTTGTATTACAATAATTTGAAGTATTTTGGTAGAGGGTATTGAGACAATGCCAAATATTTTGAAACAAGATATCATCAAGTTAAACATTCCCAACAAATTTCACAATGATTGAGCAAATATTGTAATTCTTACAGAAAAATCAAGATTTGACCCAGTGACCCAGTTTTTGACCTCGCATGACCCAAGTTTTCAATGACCAACAGACATCATCAAAATAAACCTGAGCAATTTTCAAAATAATTGAGCCCAAATTGGAACTTCCAGAGCAAAAGGAAGGGATTCATTACATTTGACCTTGTGACCTAGTTTTTGGCCTCACACAACAAACTTTTTAACAGACCTAAATGTCCAAAAGAAAAACATTCTGAGCCATTTTAACAAGATTTTTGCCAAAATCGACACTTCTTGACTAATAAATGGAGTTCTTGATATTTGACCTTGTGACCTCGTTTTTGACCTCACATGACCCAATTTTTAACCGAACCTAGATATCCACCGAAAAAACATTCTGAGTAATTTTCACAATATTTGAGCCAAAGTTAACACTTCTAGAGCAAAAAAGAAGGATTTTATATCATTTGACCTAGTGACCTACATTTTGACCTGGCATGACCCACTTTTTTATATGACCTAGATATCATCAAGACAAAGATTCTGGTCAATTTTCACAATGATTGAGACAATAATGTGACTCCTAGAGCAAAAATAAAATTTGACCTAGTGACCTACTTTTTGACCCCATTCTGACCCCGATCCCAATTCTTTGAAGTATTTTGAAAAAGGATGACCCAAGGATCACATCTGTGAAATCTCATCCAATTCTGCCCAGTACTTTAGGAGGAGAAGATTTTTTTTATAATTGTGGACAGACGGACGGACGGACGGACGGACAGACAGAGAGACGGACGTCGGACAACAGACCGATCACAATAGCTCACCTTGAGCACTTTGTGCTCAGGTGAGCTAAAAATTGATCAGCAGAGTTACGGTTCTTGTGCACTGCACCTCTCCATAATGAGATCTATCTACCTATGAAGTTTCATGATTCTACCTTCAATACTTTTCGAGTTATGCTCCGTACAAGGTTTTGTCTACGGACAGACCGACCAACCGACCGACCTTCCGACCGACCTTCCGACCGACCTCCCGACCAACCGACCAACACTTGCAAAACAATAAACCCCCATTTTCTTCGAAAGGGGGCATAAAAATACCTTGTTGTCATAAACAATATGAAGATTGAAGACACTGCTTGTGACAAGCAATTTCTTAATTTCTCACGACGTTTTCTGTCCAGAAAGATAGAATTGTACTCATCTAAAATTTTGCCGTCTGGTAATGAGTTAAAACGTAAATAAATAGGCCTACAGTTGTCGCCACATCGTATGGCACGTGTTTATGTTTTGTTTAACGTTCAATTATATTTGAATACAATATAAACATTGTGCCATAAGATGTGGCGCCAACTGTAGTTAGTATGCCCATGTATGTATTTCACAACATATACCACGAATAAAAAATATGTTACAATGCAAGATAATTAAGTTTTCTCCTATTTCCATTCAATAATATTCCTCATAAATGTGACCTCTCAAAAGTGTCCCCCTGTGTTTGAGTTTGAGTTTATTGGGGTTTTACGCCGTTTTCAACTACCAGGGTCATATCGCGGCGGCTGGAGCACCTACCCATGGATTCCTGTTGTTTCTCAAACCAGTACTACCACAACACCCTTACCGAGCCTCCAGCTGCTCGCCCACTTAGGTTAACGATTTCAAACCCATTGGTGGGTGACAATTTTGTCAGAAAGCGTATTAGCCGCGGCCGGGTATCGAACCCGGGACCTCTCGAATGAGGGTCAGATGCGCTACCAACTGCGCTAAGGCCGCGGCCCTGTCCCCCTGTGGGTAACCCTTTTTCACCCATTTTATAAAAGGTGCGACTCGACGTTCCAGGAATAAACCAATGATATAAAACTTACAGGTTTCTATTTTAACCCTTTATCAAACAAGAAGAAACAATTTCAGCAATTTCTCCATTCCCTCGACATTTCCCCTGCAATATCGCCCGTATTGTCTAGTCAAGACATAAATAATACTTTATTTATCTCCTGGAACCTTTCAAAATGAACAGTCTGAATTTCGCTGTTTGGGAAAGGATCAATATCGATTTTCCATAAATGACACGATAGGTTATGTTAGACCGGAAGTCGTTTGACCCGTATCCCTAGCAAAAACCCCATGGTTTCGCTAGAGATACAGGCCCATATCTCTAGCAAAAACAAGGGGGTTTTGCTAGGGATACCGGCCCGTATCTCCAGCCCCCATGGGCTAGAGATTCGGGCCCGTATCCCTAGCCACTTCTTTTGCTATTTATATGCTACTAGTCAACTGTGATCTCTTTCATCCATCAATGTTCTCTTTCTCACAATTTAACTCGATCACACATATTTTACAGTGACTTTCCCATTATATATAGTTTTACCAATTTTTTTTGCAGAGAGAAGAGAGCTCAGAGGCAATGAGTTTTTAATTCACTGCTACCCATTTACAGCTAGGTAGACTGAGGCGTTGACAATTAAGTGTCTTGCCCAAGGACACACCTCCCGAGCGGGACTCGAACCTGGATCCTCCAGGTTACAAGCGCAGTGCTCTCACCACTGCGCTATCGAGGCTATTGCAATTTTTGGGATAGGGACTCGCTCAACCGTGGGGAAAATCAAGCGTCTTGAAAACTTTTCTAGGACTGAAAAAGGCTTGGATAAGGTTGAATGATTTTTACCCTGACCTTGATATTCCAGAGTCTAGTTTCTGTTTTGTTTTGCAAAAAAGATTTTTCAGTGTAAAAATCAGTTGTCTCAAAATTTCTTTGACCAAAGAGTTTGTTTGTAGCAAGAGTATTTAGATGCACAGGGAATGGTACTAAGATTGTAATCACTTGACTTATAAAAATCACAAGGCTATCGAAACCATGGAACCTATCGAAAGCATGAGAGGAAAGGCTAATCCCGAATTGGGAACAAAAAATAAACAAAGATCTAATGGTGGACATGAAAATGTCAAACCTGATTGTAACATCCTTCTCCAATTTCAGAAGTGTCTGTATTTCTCTGTATGTATAGCCCTGCATGAAATACCCGCGTATGTCGTCTTCCAAAGCCATCGTCTGGGGCGAAACTTTAGAGGGTCGTGATCGACCGGTGATACAGTAATTTTTATAGGGTCCATTTTTATACCATACACCGGTTCACGCGGCAGAAGAAAGATTCTTTCCGGATTTTTTTCCTACCCCGAAATTAGTCTCAATAGTTTCAACTTTTCGACTTTTCACAAGAATGTTACCTAGGAAAGAAGAAAAGTTGAAGTTAGTCACACTGATTTCGACTTTTCGAGGAAAATTGAGTTTGTGAAATGTAGAAATGTTGAAGTTTTGTTTGTGACAATAGTCAGAAGTTAGTGACAATTGTCAGAAGTTAGTGTGACTAACTTCAACATTTCTACATTTCACAAACTCAATTTTGGTAGAAAAGTGGAAGTTAGTGCGACTAACTTCCACTTTTCTACCAACATTGAGTTTGTGAAATGTAGAAATGTTGAAGTTTTGTTTGTGACAATAGTCAGAAGTTAGTGACAATTGTCAGAAGTTAGTGTGACTAACTTCAACTTTTCGACTTTTCACAAACTCAATTTTGGTAGAAAAGTGGAAGTTAGTCGCACTAATTTCAACTTTTCTATCAAAATTGAGTTTGTGAAAAGTCGAAAAGTTGAAGTTAGTCACACTAACTTCTGACAATTGTCACAAACTTCTGACAATTGTCACAAACAAAACTTCAACATTTCTACATTTCACAAACTCAATTTTCTTAGAAAAGTGGATGGCGGAAACAGGATTCCGTAATATGTAGATTTTCTAATTCGCAGTTTACTGTAAATCAAAAATGTTCTAGATCATTATTATGGAAATACTGTCAGAGCAAAATTAAAAAAAGGTAGTGTCACTCTTACTGTGTATAAAATTCCATTCTTATTTGCAAATTCTTTTTGTTAGATCTAATATGATAACATTTTGACTTTTTAGTATTTTTATGCCCCCGTATCGAGAGATTTTGACAAACGTATTTGACATACAAAGCTTCAATTTGGTATGCGACTTCCTTCCAATGATATCTATCTGTTCCATGCAATTTGACCTCCCTCAAGGTCATCCCTTAACCCTTAATAACCCTTTACTCCACGAAAACTTAACATTTTAGAAAAATGGCCATTTCGGGGGCATTTGTGTTTCACAAACACATCTTGTTTTTATAATGACTAAGTTTGAAAAAAATGGAAGGTAGATCTTATGAATGATTTGCACAGTACATGTAACTGTGTAAAATACTTTCCCTTTTCCAGAGATTCGAGGTCCAAAGTCAGCCATTGCGAGGAAGTAAAGCGATGGGTGCGAGGTTCGGTACAGCGATATCAACACTTGGTGATATCAACAAGGATGATTATAACGGTAAATAGCATCTAGTAGCTTTATGAAAAAAGATACAGTGCCTTACTCTCAAGATGAAAATTATGGGCATATGTAACAGAAAATTTAAATTTTCTAAAAGGGAATTATAGCATTTTTAACACTACTTTCTATGAATAAATTCATCTGATTACGTTGGACAATACCAGAACGTATTTGCGCATCCTTCGGACTCGTTACTGAACCGCATCAACCCATTCTCCTTCAGACGAGTTAAAGAGTGTGATATATCAATATGACCAACATGATGCAGTCTACATCTAATTAGTGATTATCGGTGCGCCGTATGAAGACGACCTTCAAGGCGCAGTTTATATTAACAATGGCTGCAAGGCAGGTATATGGCCTCAGTACACACGAACGAAAATATTCCATAACAATGGCGTTAGAACCACAAAATCATGGTATATATCATATTCTTCAGACGTGATTATCGGGGCGCCATACGAAGACGACCTGCAGGGTGCAGTGTACATCTACAATGGATGTAAGACAGGCGTATGGCCTCAGTTCACACAACGTATAGCTGCCAACATAACTGCGCAAGGGATACAATATTATCACTTTTCAATACAAGCCTCGTAACTGCATCTTGTTTTAAGCTGAAGTTACGAGGATTTTGTGCAAAACCGATGATACCCTACTACATACCATTGTTTCCATAATTTTCAGACGTGATCATCGGAGCGCCATACGAAGACGACATGCAAGGCGCAGTGTACATCTACAACGGATGCAAGACGGGCGTGTGGCCCCAGTACACACAACGTATTGCTGCAAGTGAAATGGCCTCGGGACTAAAATCGTTTGGTATTTCATTGTCAAGACCTGCCGACATGAATGAAGACAATGTTAACGGTAAATGAGTTCGTGAATTGATATTTAACCATTTTCAAATACACAACAAACCAAAGCCGAGACAAGATTAATGCTAAGTGTCGTATTCATCAACATTTCTAATTTAATTTTGTACAGCAAAATAACACAACAAGCAATCTGATTGGACGGGAGATATGTCTCGGCCAATCAGATTGATTATTGTGTGATTTAAAAGGTATTTTGGGATTTAGACAGGTTGGTAAATACCACCAAAGATTTCACGAAGAACTTCTACACTACAATCGTTTCATAGTTCTTAGTGTGCGTCCTAGTTTTTGGACCAATGAAATTGCAGTATATTTGAAAATTTCGGCGCTATATTTCTCATAAACGCACTGCCGGCCACGGATATACATAGCCACGCCCCCGTTTCCTGTGCAGTTATGAAAAATGATGTAATTTTTAGGGAAATGGTGTAATTTTTGGGAAAATGATGTAATTCCAGTAAGATCCGCTCGATTGTAGCTCCGGTCGGAGGCGTGGTTTGAAGAATGGCAGTAGAAGCGTATGTTTTCATTGGTTGACGAACACTAAGTCAGATAGAGTCTGTATAGTAGATTCTACGCGACATAAACGTTTAAAGGCTGCGCCTTTTGAACGTTTATATATCGCGTAGAATCTACTATATAGCCTCTATCTAATACGTAGTATAAGGGTCTATTTACCTGCGAACCACCGGATGTGAAATTTAGATGACCCGCCTTTTATTAAAAAAGTTAGACATTCTAGCTACTTTTAAAAACATAATTATACAAATAAGCAATGTTTACCCATTAATGCACAGTACTTAACGCCTTTGGACTCCTTAAAAAGACAAGGTTTGGAAAAACATTGTGGAAAATGAAGAAATTGCTTGTGACAAGCAATCTCTTCATTTTCCGCAATTATTTCCAACCCAAAATGGAAAGATTTTTAAAATTTCATCTACTTGAAGTTGTTATCTGCAACACCTTTCAATTTGGATCAGTGTAAAATTTTGTCGTCTGGTAATGGGTTAAACCTAAATTTACAAATTAATGGTCACCGTAATATAACTGGTGTTTAGCCTCTGTTTCTACCTAATTTTATTGGGATTAATTATAAGATGTTATCCGTTGAGACTAAAATTGCAATTGCATCCAGTCTTGATTTAAACTTTGCACAGGCACAATGTATTCATAATTCAAACATTCTAGATAGTCATAGGAGCATATCAGGCAAAGTCTTTTTTATGGACAATCTTTAATCGATATAAATATGTTACTGGGCAATGATTATGATCGATTTAAAAAAAAAGACATTCATAAGCCAAACACTTGTACATGCCAGAGTAAAAAATATCAAATTATATTTCCAGATATAGCAATAGGAGCATACATGTCCGACAAGGCTTTCTTGTTGTACGGGCAATCTGTAATCAACATTGATATCTCACTCGGAACAACCGTCGATCTAATAGACAAAGATACGCCAACATCATGTACATTGAGCGACGGCTCGGATGCCCCCTGCTTCGGTGTGGAAGTCTGCTTTTCCTATGATAACCGCCAGTATGGGACTATAGGTAGGGTTTGTTACAACTTAAATGATACTTAGTTTTTGCTTTTGCATTTGTGTATTTGCTTTCTTCTATCAATTGGAATCTGCTGGAAGTTAAATTTCATATCTAAGGTCATCTGCACGACCATAGATCACGTGACACATAATTTTTGATACTTTTCAATAACTCTATAAATAAATTACCGTTTACGAAATGAAGCAGTGAAGCTGGGGAAACGTCCATGGGTTACTAATTGCGGAGGATCTTTTGAAAATCAAACGATAAATAGTTATTGACGACCCCCCACAAAAAAAATAAATTTAAGTTGGTCAGCATTAACATTTTATCAGCCGATTTTCCACATCCAGCCAATTCTTGGTATTTTCCCACCTTTTTCTCTCCAAATCAAATTCAAATTGGTAAAGTATAAACGAAATTACTGAATACTTTCTGAAATTGTTGTGTCACGCGATTATCAGTCGTGATTTAGGCTATGCAAACCATTAGCTAAATATCACTGTATGGAAACTACTGTATGCGAGGTTAGTTGGGTTCACCGAAGTCAAAATAAAAATGGCGGACGGGATTTCTTTACAAGGTATGTGTCATGCATTTTTGGTCACATACTATCGAATATGTTCTTTCATGCAACTTGACGGATATCAGCGTGAAGGCAATTGGTTGGAGAACCAATAAATATAGCCCCCTTTTTATGAATTTGCCTCGTTTGACTGTAATGTTTGAATGAACACAGTGTCGTGTTGACCTTGAAATCCGAAGCGATAGATTTTGAAAAATCGGTCTGTATTTCCGAATGCCTAAGCTTCCTGTCAACAACACAGGGCTAGATGGGTGAAGAAATTCATATTCTTACCTGAGATGTTTCGATAGATCGTCTGTGTAGTCTCCATTTGTTGTAATTACACTTTGAAAAATTCGCATGCTGTAAAGTTGTGTGCAAACCGAAACTAACCCGGTGTATAGTTGGGTGAAGCTGTTTTTCTGTATATGTAGGTGCAATATATAACCCCAAAATACTGTATGTTTGGGGTTTCTTTCTGGAAATATGTAGACTAGCACTGTCGAGACAAAATACACACAGTATTCAATCATTGCTTTTATTACATTATCTAGAAGCTGATTACTCGTCCCTAAAATTAAATAATAATCTAAATTGTAAAAGAGACATATCACGTAATATTTTCTCTTTAATTTTAGTTTCATTTTCATCTGAAAGAACATATTTCCTTATGAAAATTTCTAACCAAAGTATTGCACCGTTTACGAGAAATGTGTTTGTTTTTCCTGAAAATCAAACTAATTGGTGTTTACACCAATTTAGATGTGAATATCGCGCTTGAATTTAGACGACCTTTAACCCTTTCCCAAACAAGACCTGGTTTCGACGTCCCTAATAAATAAGGTTTGCAAAAACATTTAGGGAAAAGAAACCGCTGATAATCAGCATTTTCTCCTTTTGCCTCAATATTTTCTTAGCTATATTATACACAAATCCAATCTTAATTAACACATATGTTGTCGTCTGCAACAGCTTTTGAATTGAACCACCCAAAAGATTTGTCGTTTGGCAAAGGGGTTTATTTAGTTCGTTAGGGAAAGGATTGAAATTCTGTTTATTCTGTTGATGACAACCGGCAATATTTTTCAGACATATCTTTCAACGTAAAACTGGACACATACATGGAGGAGTTTCCGCGTCTAGTTTGGCAGAGTTCGAGCACTAATATGTACACAGATTCTAACTTTAGAATCTTCAGTGGGGATAGGACATGCTCCGATGTGCTGTTTGCGCTTATAAAGGTAAATTTAATTCCTGTTTTCTATTGTGGTGTTTCGTTTTTCCGAAATAATATATTATATTGTGACGTACAATCCGACATGAACGTGCTTAGAAGTTGAAGTACATGTTTATTGACTAATAAAAAGAACACGCTTTTAATAACCGTATTTATTTTATTTTTTATACTTGTGAATCGTGAATACATCGTAAATGGCACAAAACAATTTCGATACAGATTTAAAGCTCATAATTGCTAGATTTATTGAGAAACGTGTGTCGGTATGGTCTCTTATAATGGCACCTATGTTTAGAAATGCTAAATACAGTTTAGTACGAGTAATGTTTTATAAAGTAAAGCCTGTTGAAATTTCTTTTGTGACTGGTAATACATTGTCATTTTTTATATTTGTTCCGTTGAATCTTTTCATAAAAACTTGTGAATGAAGGCTGACAACAAATATTTGCTTATCGCTGCTTATCTTCGAAATCTTCGTATCTACACATTTATTCAAGCTGTAGTTACGAGGTTTTTGAAGACAATCAACGTTATATTTCAGTCAACATCTGACCTCGTGACCCCAGTGATGATCAAGGCCGACTACTCTGTGGTAGATATACAGACGAATAACTACGTCAAACCAACACTGAACAAGTTTAGTGGGGATTCACCGAACAAAAATATCAGGGAAGCGACGTATCTGGTATGTATACTCATTTTTTCATCCATAAAACTACCCGCAAACTTTGCGCTTTATAGTTGACCCAAATAAACTCGAGACAACTTTATTTTCGTCTGCACTGTCCGTTAGTTGAGCGTGTTAAGAAAATATTGCCAAAGTTGGGCCACTACATAATGTAGATGTCCAGGGTAAATGTAGCTGGGCTATACCACAAATGATTTACTAATTTCCGTTGTCACCAAGTATTAGATAGAGGCTGTATAGTAGATTCTACGCGATATGAACGTTCATAAGGCGCAGCCTTTGAACGTTTATGTCGTGTAGAATCTACTATACAGACTCTATCTGACTAAGTGTTCGTCAACCAATGAAAACATACGCTTCTGCTGCCATTCTTCAAACCACGCCTCCGACCGGAGCTACTATCGAGCGTATCTTACTGGAATAACATCATTTTCCTAAAATTTCATCATTTTCCCAAAAATTACATCATTTTTCGTAACTGCACAGGAAACGAGGGCGTGTCTATGTATATCCGTGACGGGCAGTGCGTTTATGTGAAATACAGCGCCGAAAGTTTCAAATATACTGCACTTTCATTGATCCAAAAACTAGGACGAACACTAATATCGGCAGAATCGATGCAGTGTTTTGTATCTAAAGATGGGTCAAATAATTGTGAGCGTTTGATTAAAGTTTGATTATTCTAGAGTATATCTCACAAAAAATTACCAAACTCTATTTCAGATCGACTTTAAGAAGCAGTGCCCCAACAATAACTGTCAAACAAACCTTCAAGTACAAGCTGACCTCGAATACGACAAACTTGATGACGCAAACTATTTCGTCATCGGTACACCAATGTTAAAGCTTCACGTGTCAATAACGAAGACTGGGGACCCAAGTTACGCTTCCAACATGTTCATAACAATGCCGAAGTCAATACAGTACCAAAAGGTCAACCAGGTTTACGGCGATACTGAAGTAAATTGTGGATTTGTTGAAGAAGGTGAAGAGGTTTCAGATCAGACCGGTGAAGATTCAGATGAGACTGATACTACGGAGAGATTACATAACATTTATATACCCGAGAAATCTGATGATGAGCTGATGTTAATATGTTCCTTTGGTAACCCGATGATTAATGACACCGGTGTGAAGTGAGTATGGCTTTATTTGCGATCAGAGGTGCGTTCTTTACAGAGAGATTTCTTGAGATATCTTGAGATTTCTTTAGATATTTTAGGATAAAGCGTTCATTTTCCGGGTTTAAATCGCTTTCAAAATGAATTACTAGACGTTCTGAATTCCTCTTTGCTAATTCAATGTTTCAACACATACTATCTCATTTTTCTAAGCCATCGATTCATAAACCTTATAATTTTGACAAAATCAAAGTTTCACCTGTATGCTTACATTCTTAACCCTGAGACATCCGCTCATGACAACAAAGAAATAAAGTGACGAGTTTTAATGTTAATACTTTTGTGTGTTTTTTCCTTAAATTCAATGTGAATTTTGTTGTACCGCAGTCAATAACTGACAGAGAATTAAAGTTTCACCTGAATGCTACTGCACTTAGTACAGAGAGGGCCTCTTATGACAATGGGAATCTTTAACTATAAGGGTCATACATAAAGTGTCGACATTTGAGTTCTACTGTTTTGTTTTTTAGATTTCATGTGAACTTCGTGGTACCGCAGTCTATAACAGACAGAGAATTGAAGTTTCACCTGAATGCTACTACACTTAGTACAGAGACGGCCGCTTATGACAATGAAGAAACCTTAACGATGAAGGTCAAAAACAAAGTGGCAACCTCGTTTATTGGGTAAGTGGTACAAACAATTGAAGAACCTTTTTCGTAAAATATTGGCAACACGTTTTCACCTTTTTTGCAGGGTTTCTTTCGTATTAAATTGTAGATTTTTCTGTTTTCAGCAATACAAAATCGCTTCTAACTTTTGTGCTGTAGCGTTTAAATTTGACCACTCTACAACTTTGACACAAGCAATGTCTTCATTTTCTACAGTGTTTTCCATAGCTTGTATCTTGAAGGAATATTGCAGAGTGTCACAATTTTGGAATAAGAATTGATAAATGACCAGAAAGTTTTAATTTTGGGAAAATACACTAAAATGATCATAATCGATCCACACACCGCTTCTCAATTTAAAAGAAGTACCGTATTTAATATTTTAAAATTAGATATTTTGATCTTGAAGTATGGAGGTTTTCGTATAAGATTTGGCATGTGTAGATTAACTTAGACTTATATTATTTTTGTGTCGAGCAAAGTGGATGTAATTGGAGTGTCAAGCCTGTAGATCATTGGAAAGTCATAGATTATCACTTTTGTATCCCTTAAAGTATTCCACCCATCATTGATTTTTAATCGTTTGGTGCAATTTCGGGCGACATCCGCGGCAACAGAACTTGGCGATCGTTTTAAAAATTTGGATACCGTCATGGGAAACTAGATCTATCTGGGCCTTATCCATGGCAACGGAAATTAACGAGGGATACCGTTGTCAATTTCCGTTGCCACAAATGATGCCCGAAGTTGCACGAAATATTTGATACATGTAGATCTATCTTTTGATGGATTGAGATTTACATTTCTTGCTTAATGGTTTTTACAGCGTGTCTCGTCCCTCCTACGTCACGGTCGGAGAATCCATTACCGAGTACAAAGTGAGCCACGTGTACGAGCTGAGCAACCGAGGCCCGAGCCCGCTTCCCTCCGCCAGCATGACTCTACAGTACCCACAGGTCCAGTCTGGCGGGCAGGCGCAGCTGTATCTGAATAGAACCACCGTAAGTATTTCTAGTCGCTTTTCAACATAAACCTCGTAACCGCAGCTTGTTTTAAGTTGCAGATATGAGGTTTTTGTTGAAAAGCGACGACATGTATTCGCTCACAGAGATTTATATAAGAGGGAATGATAATTTTTCAAAACGATATAGTTCACTTAAAGTTCATCAAACCCTATGTTGTAGATGCTCATAAGAATCGTCTTATTAAGACCATTCATGTACGTACCTACAACATAGGTTTGGCTTTGAAATTGAAAAAAATAATGTCTTTTCTCAGTACTATCTGTTGTTCTGGCTCACATGGGCCAAAGATTTAGGAGTTTGTTTGATTGCTGTAGCATTCTTCGGGTCACGCTACCATTTAAGGTACTAGATCAGGGTTTCAGCTAGGGAAATTAATGGTTTTTGTCTGCATTACATTGTAAAGTACAATTAATTTGTTAATAAATTTGAAAAAAAAGTAGAAAAAACAACTTGGAAGAAGGCACGCCTAGGGACAAGACACGCATAACTTCTATTTATCTTCTTGTAGTGGAGTTGTCAGCGACCATGCAAGGTATTTTGTATCTTTATGAATAACACAATGTCCTTAGTGAATAAATATTGTAATAGGTACGCGTAATTTGCTATTGAATGACACACTGTCATATCATTTCCGCCCTAATTGACGTCATTTATTGCTGCTTTTCAAAGAAAACCTCGTAACTGAAGCTTCAAACAAGCTGCAGTTGCGAGGTTTTCGTTGAAAATCGACGTTATAGCATTACGTCTCGTATATTGTGGTTTCTATTTGTAGTGGAGTTGTCAACGACCGTGCGAGGTATCCTGCGTCTTCATGAACACCGGGGGATCCCCGACCGTCTATGATGTAGAAGTTGGTCCTACGTACTACGTGAATGAATCGCCGACGAAAGAGAGGATAGGACAGAGTGTTGAGCTCACTGATATTCAAAACACGGTGAGTAGGGACTGTCTTTGTTGGACAATATTTCAAACTTGTATTTGGGGCTTTGTCCTATATACTACGAATACTAGGATTCGCCAACAAAAGAGAGAATAGGACAGAGTGTTGAGCTCAATGATAAACAAAACATTGTAAATAGGGATTGTTTTCACTCTGAATTATTTAACCACATCCCAGACGTGAGTATTTCAAACTTCTGCTGGGAAGGGTGTACATATCGTCGCTTTTCAACAGACATCGTATCTGCAGCTTGTTTTAAGCTGCAGATACAAGGTTTTTGTTGAAAGCAGCGTGACTACTTGAATGAACCGCTAATGAAAGAGAGGATAGGACAGAGTGTTGAGCTCAATGATAAACAAAACACTGTAAGTATGGATTGTTTTCATTCGACGATATATTTAACTTCTAATTGGGGGTATGTCCTATAACTATACTACGTATACTACGAATCGCCAACAAAAGAGCGGATAGGACAGAGTGTTGAGCTCACTGATATACAAAACACGGTAAGTAGGGACTGTCTTTGTTGGGCAAGATTTCAATCTTGTTTGGGGGGGGGGGGGTATGTCCTAAATGCTACGTATACTACGAATCGCCAACAAAAGATCGGATAGGACAGAGTGTTGAGCTCTCTGATATACAAAACACTGTAAGTAAGAATTGTTTTCACTCTGAATTATTTAACCACATCCCAGACGCCCACATTCCAAACTTGTCGAGGAGGGGGGTAGGGGGTGTAGAGGTAAGTGTCTATATGTATTATATACATGAAAATATATAAGAGAATATTGATTTCCTGTTTTCGGAAACCTTTCATTGGCCCAGGACAGCGATATTGTCAGGAAGTTTTACAAAAAAAAGATGCAATGTCTTACATTTCCGTAAATCTATAAAATTAGGTAGAGTACGATCTGTGTTTAGTTGTATGAATATTGAATCATACATCTTGAACAGAAGAGACGTCTTAGGTTTTATTAAATAAAAAAAATGCTAATCAAGCTTTATGTTTTGGGTACTAATTCGTATCGTCTCGTCAAGACGATTCAAATGAGTACCCGGACTATACGGTTTGGATTTAAAATAACAAATTTCGAATGTATTCCACCCCACCAATAATCTGATTTTGAAGTTTAAAGAATTCTTGAAATATTTCAGGACTGCACACAGACACCCTGTGCTCCTTACGAATGTGAATTAAAAAATGTTCCACCAGGAGAAAGTGCCGTGGTGTCGCTAGAATTTGTTGTTAGTAGCAGTATACTCTCGTTATACTCTGTAAGTATCTGTTGTTTTTGTCTATATCTGTAGTTTCTTAAGGTAATCTATCCCTCATGAAATCCACGCGACGTCGGGATTTTTAGTGCGACGTCTCTAACATTTGTTACGTATCCGAACCTTTTCGGTCGACGTCGTAAACAGTCGCCGTTCAGAATAATTCAGACGGTGCGTGAAGGGGTGTATTACCTTAAAAATAATTAACTTCTTAATCAGTTAATCAAATGAGTAATGAATACTGGATAAAACAGTCTTATTCTGATATTTCGGCATTTGCCTTTTCTATTCCTCGTAAAACGACAAATGGGCAAGTTTAAAAAAATGTGACCGTTCACTTTTTACATGCCTCGGCTTTTGTAGAGAAACGTATTCAATCCAATCAAAGCTAAAAGGATGTGTTCATGTGTCTTTATACTGGGTACCAAGTTTAAAGAAAATCGCTTCACAAATAAAAAAGATGTGTCATTAAAACATATCAAAAAAGTCAGGAGTGAAACGCTTTTTGTGTGACACTTAAGACTTTAACCAAGTTTCTAAGCTATGGTAAATAAAATACAGTGACAGGATACTACAATAAGCACTTGTGATTCCTAAAACAACATGTGCATCATCATCTAAAAATTACCTTTTCATCTTATCTTCACTGGTTTAGGATGTGGAGCCTGTTTTATACAACAACCCTCTGAATTTTATGTCAGGAGTGAAACACTTTTAATTTTCAAAATGTGTTCTCATTTTTGTCCATTCAGCCAGAAATCTACCACTCAAACGTTTTTAGGAAGCCATCAACCTTGTGGGCATTCTGCACTCTTTTATTTAGTGATTCGTGGGTTACAATTTATCATATTGTGTAATATATATGTTGTCAGGAGTGAAACGCTTTTTTGTTGTCATTTTGCAATATTGCGCACAGAATTTTAGCTAAAAACTTAAGAACATGAATTTAGAATATAATTTTAGCACTGCTTAACCATTTAGAATAGTTTTTATTCATCCTAATTAAGAAATCTGGATGATATTCTGTAAAAATAGCTGTTATTCTTAAAATTTAAATGTCACAATTTGGTCACATTTTTTTTAAACCTGCCCAAATGCAGAAATATTGAAGTAAGAATGAATTATCGAGTGTTTATAATATTCCATGATAAAATATTTTGTAAAAATTAGTATTTTTCTGAAAACTTATTATCTGTGAAACGATTGGAAATTGTGGACATGAAATAACCCTGGTCAAACAAGAAAGACTTATGGCCAATCACTGAATCATACTTCCAGTTTGTCTTTGTTTGTTATTGTTTTTCCCAATTTAGTATATATTACAATGATGCGAAAAGAAATTGCAATAGTTACGTCTACTTCATTACCATTGGGCTAAAAACGTTTCAAGAGTTTTTACGTTATAAAGTGAGTGATTGAAGTTGCGATAACACACACTAAATATTTTATGAATTTTCATTTTTTCTGTTTCATGCAGCATTTTTGGAATTCCAATTCGGTAGGTACATATCTACCTAGAATGTCATCTGGTATAAGTATGTCTAAATATTATGACATTCGTTCTAGTTATCGGTACAACGGATTTTGTTTTCGACAGATTGTGACTGAGTACTAATTTTCTTGACGATAGAAATGAAGGAAAAATGCAGATTAAAAAAAACATTAACCTTAATTATTCTGTAGAATACTAAAAGTATTTCAAAGGGTATAATTGTGATACAGACCTGAGTATGCTTTTATACAAACCAGTTCCGTTTATTTAGAAAATCCATTGTATTAAACCATATCAATAAAGAAAATACATTTGAAGTTTCATGTACATGCGGAAGGAATTGATCGATCTTATCAATTCAATTTAATTCAAACACTGTGCCTAAAAAGCATTCTGTAAAATATTCAATTGGCCATTTACAATGACAACATGAAAATATTGCTATGAAGCGATACCCATACATGTATTATATCTTTTAATTGATATAGGAGAACCAGGTTGTGACAATTAGATCTGATGCATATGTAAGATTCAACGAGCAGAATCGTCTTGTGGCAGAACAAACGGAGCATAATACTGATGTAAGTTCAGATCCATTTGTTTGTTTTTGTATTGTGTTGGTTACATCCATTTGTCAAATATTTTTCGACGAAAATCCCTGTTCCACATTTTTCCTTGGTTCCACCAGTACAATGATGGGGCTAGTTTATGACAATAATTATATGACAAGGGCTGTCATTAAGATTTCACTCATTGCCACACTGTGATGCCTTTTGACACCCCACAAAAACTTTGAAAACATTATAGAAAATGAAGACATTGCTTTCTCCTTGTTACAAGTAAATCTCTTTTGCCTTAAATGATTGACTGTGTGGATGTAAATACTAAATGAGATCTATGACAGTTCATGATATCATATTTTATTTCGTAATGTAAGAATTGTTTTATTTCATCTTCAATCGATAAATGGTTAGATCTAGCTGTCCTATAAATCTTACCCATTTTAATTCTCCATTCTTTATATTATACTGCCTTTCTTTAAAAGAAATATCGCATCTCCACCTTCTACTTAGATTTAGTTATGAGATTGTTGGTGAAAAGCGACGTCAGTATGCTTGTCGTTATAAAGGCATATTCAATGTATTTACCTTCTTATTTCAGGTTTTGACAGACATTTACCCACTAGCTCCGCCCCCTAAATCCGTACCATGGTGGGTGTATTTAGTCAGCATTCTGGGTGGTGTTATTTTGATTGCTGTGATAGTGTTCATATGCTGGAAGGTAAGGTCATAATGCATAATATATGTGTGTAGATTAAAGATATATGTGTTGTACGTAGTAACTTGTGTGTAGTGCCATGGTGGGTGTATTTAGTCAGCATTCTGGGTGGTGTTATTTTGATAGCTGTGATAGTGTTGATATGCTGGAAGGTAAGGTCATATTCAGTACATATGTGTAGTTTAAAGATATGTGTTGTACGTAGTAACTTGTGTGTAGTGCCATGGTGGGTGTATGTAGTCAGCATTCTGGGTGGTGTTATTTTGATAGCTGTGATAGTGTTGATATCCTGGAAGGTAAGATCATATTCAGTACATATGTGTAGTTTAAAGATATGTGTTGTACGTAGTAAGTTGTGTGTAGTGCCATGGTGGGTGCATTTAGTCAGCATTCTAGGTGGTGTTATTTTGATAGCTGTGATAGTGTTGATATGCTGGAAGGTAGGACCATATGCAATGTAGTGTAAAGATTTATGTCAAAGGCCTATACATGTATGTAGATCTAGTGACGTGTGAAGAATAGGAATAAATTCATTTTGCACATTTCTACCCATTTCGGGTTAAAGCCAAATACATCTACAATTTACATACATCTACATACTTATCTGTAGTGTCATGGTGGGTGTATTTAGTCAGCATTCTGGGTGGTGTTATTTTGATTGCTGTGATAGTGTTGATATCCTGGAAGGTAAGGTCATATTCAGTACATATGTGTAGTTTAAAGATATGTGTTGTACGTAGTAACTTGTGTGTAGTGCCATGGTGGGTGTATGTAGTCAGCATTCTGGGTGGTGTTATTTTGATTGCTGTGATAGTGTTGATATGCTGGAAGGTAAGGTCATATTCAGTACATATGTGTAGTTTAAAGATATGTGTTGTACGTAGTAACTTGTGTGTAGTGCCATGGTGGGTGTATGTAGTCAGCATTCTGGGTGGTGTTATTTTGATAGCTGTGATAGTGTTGATATCCTGGAAGGTAAGGTCATAATGCATAATATATGTGTGTAGTTTAAAGATATGTGTTGTACGTAGTAACTTGTGTGTAGTGCCATGGTGGGTGTATGTAGTCAGCATTCTGGGTGGTGTTATTTTGATAGCTGTGATAGTGTTGATATCCTGGAAGGTAAGGTCATATTCAGTACATATGTGTAGTTTAAAGATATGTGTTGTACGTAGTAACTTGTGTATAGTGCCATGGTGGATGTTAGAATTCTAGGTGGTTTTATATTAATAGCTGAGATAGTTCTTGTTTGCTGGAAGGTAAGGTCAAAACACTGCTTTTCAACAAAAAACTCGTATCTACAGCTTGTTTAAAGCTGTAGATACGAAGTTTTTGTTGAAAAGTGACAATATGTAAGTGAATACCATTATGAAGATAACTTTTCGATAAGCATTCATTTTAAAATAATTTTATGCGTTCTGTCTTGTTAGTTGAATACAGAAGCACAGACTGACAGACTATTTCTCTACATGTAACGGCGTCTACATCAACCGTCGACATCTAGCTGTATTAATCTTTGTCAGTCTCTACTTTTAAGCATGTGCAAATCTCAAATGATATTTTTAAGCTTTCTTAAGCAGATCCTGACTAAGGTTTAATTTGATGTGTCGAAGTTGTGATTTCGAAATAACGAACATTATCCACTGTGTATTCAATAGAGGCTGTATAGTAGATTCTACGCGAATTAAACATTCAAATACGCACAAGGCATTGAATATTTATATCACGTAGAATCTACTATATACAGATTCTATCTGAATATAAGTGTTCGCTAGCGGTTTATTGGAGGTAGGGGCGTGGCTATGTATAGACGTCACATAGACTAGCCGACATTCTCGTTTGTGTGAAATATAGCCGCGAAATTTTGAAATATGCTGCAAGTTCATTGGTCAAAGAGTAAGTCACTAAATTTTAAAGTGACGGGGACAGTCTACCTCTTTGGTCCATATATCATACTTTGTTATTTTTCTTTATTTTCAGGTTGGATTCTTTAAACGTAAGGACATGGAACAGTTGAAATTGATGCAGCATTCGGGAGAGGTGGAGAAAATGGTTCCACAAGAAGAAGTCAATGGCACAGAAAAGGCGTGATTAAGTACTAGTTATTGATAGAAACGTTAACTTAATCCATTCCGAAACTTGACCCGGTTTTGACGTCTCTAACAGAAAGGGCAATAGAAAGCAATGAGGTAAAAGAAGAAGAAAATGCTGATAATCATACACATTTCCAAACTTTATTGACGTTCATTGTGTCGGCTATGGTAACTTTTGAATTTAACCACCCTAAAAGTTTGCTGTTTGACCATTTTTGGACCCAGTTTGAAAGCGTTTAAGAATTTCCTAGTAGCAAAAGATCCGGAATGGTCAAATACATGTTTGAAAGCTTGCACAGACAAACAAAATAAATATTGGTGAATATAGGATCTATATTTGATAAAGGACTGAAAACATGGATAGGGAAACGAGAAAGTGCTGGTCATCAACATTTTCTTCTTTTGTCTCAATATTTTCCAAGGTTTGTACTAGACCTATCTAGGTAGTCGAAACCACTTGTTGTTTGGAAAAAGGTCAAGGGGGGGGGGGGGGTAACCATATGGTATATAATGCAAATAGTTTTGTTTTACATTGTTTTACATTGTGCGTTATGTAGGAAAAGCCAAAGGGAACACGATCCCCACCACACTGACATATGGATCTTGTAAAAATCCTTAAAAATTGCTGAAATACAAAAAAAGGGAGATTCTTACTTTCAGCTTTTCCCTCGTTGTTTTATAAGAAACTGTCCAATTATGGTTAAACCATTTCAAAAAATGTAGATGTATGGTGTTTTAAGTGTCAATACAATCAATCAATGTTACTGGACAACTGAATATAGTGAGAAACAGAGTAAGACAGAACAGAGAATGGTGGTGAGAGAATGAGGGTGGATAGAGTGGAAAAAAGTGAAAGAGAAGCAAATAGAAATATCGTCGATGGGAATTCAAAACCTAGTAACTCCAGCTTTTTCAAGCTGGAGTTACGAGGTTTTGAATCCCCACTGACGATATTGAGAAAGAACAAAGAGAGATGTATGGTGCTTGATAGAAAAAATGCATTATTGAATGTTTGTTTATATTTACATGTATGTTTGTCTTTAGAGTATTTTACATTTCTCAAATGTTCTCATTTAAAAGCCAGGTTATGTTCTTTCACTAACATATAAATATGTCATTAGTTGGAGGTCAAAATCTCGTATCTGCAGCTTGAAAAAGATGCAGTTACGAGTTTCTGATTTCCTACCAAAGATATGATAATTTGATGTATACGCTGTCCAAATTTGGCATGTGTTGGTATTATCTTGTCCGTTTGTCTTTATGTCCGTCCGTCCACTCAACGGATGTCGTCGATATTTTGTGAACATAGCTCAAACACAGCTTCTACATTTATGAACTTATCGAGGCTTTTAAACGAAAACTTCGTATCTGCAGCTTGCTTTAAGCTGCAGTTACGTGATTTTCGTTGAAGAGCAGCGTTATGTACTCAAATAAATAAAAACGATAGGTTTTGTTCAACGTATTGAGATGAAATTTTCACAGAGTGTTCCTGGTTATCTGATTTTTGACATACTGTCGGGAATTCTCAATGTTAGTTTGCGTCACAGAATTTTAAAAAAAAAGCGCCGTTTATTGTGACTATGATACGTTTTCTATTTGATTCCATATCGCACACAAACATTCATTAAATTTTGTAAATTTCGAATTATTCTATATCATAATAAGCATTGTACATTCTCTTTCATCCGTTCAAAAAATCGGCCATGGACGCTAAAATGTCATAACTATTACTTCAATCCTATTGCTGTCTGGTTTAATGACCACCCAATGATTAGTTATTTTGATGTAAACATTGAAGGAAAGGAAGAAATTAGGGATAACCAGCATTGCCTCCTTTTCCTGAAATGTATATTTTCTACTTTGTAAAGTAAACGATTATTGTTTATTAGATGTTTCTATTGGAATACATTCAGTTTTGAACGGTCTATAGCCTATCGTCGATTTTCAACAAAACCTCGTAACTGCAGCTAATAAGCTGCAGTTACGAGATTTTTGTTGAAAAGCAGCGACATTTGATATTTTGCAAAGGGTAAAGAAGACCACCAACAATAACAAAAACATTTTGACATATCGTCGGTGTTAATGCAAAACCTCGTAACTCCAGCTTTAATTAAACCGTAGTTACGAGCTTTTGCAATAAAAACACCGACAATATTCTTGGCACCACCCATTTTATTCGTATTTTAAGCCTTTTCCAAACAACGCAACAATAGATTAGACTGTTTCGACTTGAACGCTGCTGCAGATAATAAAATTAATGTTAATGAAAGAATTTGTGTACTATACAACATGGAAAATATTAATCAAAAACAAAAATGATTACAAGCAGTTTCTTCTTTGTCTCAATATTTTCGAAAATCCTGTTTTGCCTCAATATTTTCGAAAATATTTTCCTCTTACGGACGCCAAAACCAGGTTTGTTTTGGAAAGGGTTAAATACATCCCATTCGCGCTTTCGTACATTTCATATCGTACATTTCATATCATATCCATATTTTGTTTGATTGTATGAAATACATATCAAATTATTATGTACATGTACATTTGTATTAAATTTTGTTTATACTGCATTTATGATATTGAATTTATAATAAAATATATTGACCAATAGATGCTTGTTGACTTTTATATTTTTTATTTTGTCCACGCCTCGATCAGGACATGGGTAATACAAAGACGGAATCATTTCCGAAAGTGTAGTTCTGTCTTTGTTGGCCCTTTTTGTTTAATCAAAACACACTGGTGGTGAACTCGGCCGAAGCGTGGGACGTTTTTTCGCGATCATAATATTCCGTCGGTGTTGTTATAAAATATCGTAACTACGGCTTCGATAAAGCCGTAGTTACGAGATTTTATAACAACACAGACGGTTTGTCAATACATATCGGTAAACCCGGTCTATTTTTAGAACAAATTCATTGTTATTAGAAAATCTATCCAATCAGATCTTTGAACTCACATTTAAACGCAAAATATTTGTACCTTGTTGTAGCGAAAAACGTCCTTCGCTTTGGCCGACTTCACCACTAGTGAAACAGGACTTGTTCAATTATTATCTTTTGGAGCTTAAGAGCGAAAGGAAGGAGAACACCTTGTTCCTCCCACTACCATTTTGCCTATCTTTCCGACCTAGTTTTGCCGGCTTCAAATTCTGATGGGTTTCCACAGGATCTGTGTTGTCTTGGCCTGAAATGGCTCTGTCTCTGAGGGTTCCGCGTGAAACCTTACAACTGAAATGGCTCCGTCTCTGAAGGTTCCGTATCGAGCGCATGAAACCTTGCAATGTAAAAAGGCTTTCAAATGAAAAAAATACAGTGAAAAATGAAGAAATTGTATTTTACAGGCTATTTCTGCATTTCTCATAATGTTTTCTTCACAGAAAAGAAAAGTCAAATTAAATAGGCATCTAATACTCTTCTCTAACACCTTCGAATTTTGACACGCTAAATTCACGTTGGATAATTATGTGATACAATATTTTCAGAAAATCTTCAATAATCTTGTAATTACTGGACCGATTTGAATTCGGTTTGAAGCAGAGAATGTGGACAGACGTCGCGCATTAGATGTGCGTGGTTGATTTTTTGATAAATTAACTGATAAAAAAGTTATTGAAGATAAACCAAAATTTTGGTTTATCTTTTATAACTTTTTTATCAGTTAATTTTTCAAAAACCCAACACGTCCAGCTGATTCCTGGCATTTTCCCACCCCACATTCTCTGCTTTAAACCGAATTCAAATTGGTCAAGTAATAAAAAAGATATTGAAGATTAATCGGAAATTCTGAGTCACGTGATTATACACCGTGAATTATTGTTGCCTTGTAATGGGTCAACCGCCTTGCTTCTTGTTTAGATTTCAAAAGAAAAGTTAACCCTTTCTTGCACCCATAATGTAGATAATTCAATTTAGCACCAAAATAAAAGATAATTCTGTCCATTTCGTTCGTTATAAAAACCCTGTGTTGGGCCACGTCTATAGAAATTTGACCACAATGCATTTACGGTATTTTCCTTGCATTGATCAGTCAATTTGTCTGAAAAGGTGCTAACGACAAAATTAACCCTTTCCTAAACGGTAACATTTATACCAGTCAAATTTGAAAGGAGATGCAGACGACAAAATTATTGAAAAAATATTGATCAGATT
Organism: Fragum sueziense; assembly: GCA_963680895.1. Classification (NCBI taxonomy): domain Eukaryota; kingdom Metazoa; phylum Mollusca; class Bivalvia; order Cardiida; family Cardiidae; genus Fragum; species Fragum sueziense. The sequence continues at coordinate 41,018,482 of OY804606.1, forward strand.
ATTGATATCACAAGTAAAGAAAAAATAATGTTTTATATTAGAAGAAATATTAAGGAAAGGGGGGAATAGTTGCTGATTATCGTCAATGTCTTCTTTTCTCACATTTGTTCGGAAGCTATTTCACTACTATGGAAGTAAACGCCAGGTCTGGTTAAGAATAGGGTTAACCAAATTCAAGCTCAATCTTTTTCCAAACGACAAACGTTTTGTTAAACTCTAATTGAATTGCGACCGACATACCCCGTGTTTGAAATGCGTACATTATAACATCGAAATTGTTGAAAGGAAAGAAGAAAAAAGTTTTTTCTTCCTCTCACTTCTCTCAAAACTACTCTGATAAGTTTCATTAAATAGATATAGGACTTGCTCGGGAAATGCTTATTGCTATAAACCTGTACTTCAAAAACAATTTATAATTCAAAAAAAGGCGTCAATAACTTTTACCCTTTCCCAAAACGGCAAAGTTATAGGTTGATCCACTTTAAAAACTGCCACACATGACAAAATGGATGTTATTAAAGATAGGATTTATGTAAAATGCTGCATAGAAAATATTGAGACAAAAGGAGAAACTGCTGTGTATCAGCAGTTTCTTCTTTTGTTTCAATGTTTTCCCAAACCTTTTCTATTGGGGACGTCAAAACCAGGTCTTGTTTGGGAAAGGGATTAATAAAAAGATTTTTTTGTTTTGTTTTACTGAGCTACAAAATCATTTTTTAATGTTTTTATCTTATAAACAAATGAAGGAATATCAATTACCCCAATATCCAGATTGTTGACGAGATTAGATACAAAAGAAGAAAATGTTGATCGCAAGATCCATTCTTTCTCTTTCCGAAACGGTGTCTAATTTTTTCAAGTAAAGTAGATTTTATTTGTACATTAGAAAAAGAAAACGAATAGAAAGGGTAATAAATTACCGTTTACACGATTTAATCCCTTCTCGGTTTGATATTTAGGGGCCTCAAAAGGGGCATAAAATATTAACATATAGAAATGACGTATCTTGACCTTTGGAGCTAAAATGAATTATCTTATTTTCTGATGCCAAAAAGGCCTATCTAATCTCTTGCAGATGAAAATATCTATCTATTAATCTCATTTTTAAAAAAATCTGAATCGCACGCTATCGAAACTAAAAGAATGTTTTCTAAAAAAAAACTAGCCCTGAAATGGTCTATTTAAACCATTCCCAAACGACACAATAGTCATGCGTAAACCAGTCCGAATAAAAAAGTTGCAAAAGAAATATTAGTATGACTTAGTGTGTGTGATTTAATCATTATCATTATGGAAAACATCGAAGGAAATGAGAAGATGTCAACATTGTTTTTCTTCTTTCCCAAAACGAGACCTGCTTTTGACGTCTACATGTATACTTGAAAAGGTTTGGGGGAACATTGACACAAAAGAAGAAGGAAAAGTGATAAACATGTTTTTTTCAACTTTTTTTCTGTGCTAACTTTTACACAAATTCTTGTTATAGACACATTTTTCGTTACTCACTGTCCATCGTTCATCTTTTATTACAATTTTAATACGAAACGACCGAGTCGATCAAGATTAGAGATGAACTCTGTTTAGAGAGTTCCATTTTTTTTCGTCTGTCGCAGCTTTCTAATTGGGGTGGCTGATTTCTTTGCTGTTTGGATATGGGTTAAATTGGTTGACTAATACTAAGAGTTACAAATTGTTTTTTGTAAATTTTGTACAGTTGGCTCATTTTTGTGCCATCGTGCACATTGGGCATTTATTTTGAAATAAACTTGAAACTTGATAAGAGGGGGTAAAGACATTCTAGATTTGTCATGTCAAATTTAAACCATATGTTGTTGGTACTGATTGGAATTGTCTCGAAGAGACGATTCCAATGAGTTTCCTCATCATATGGTTTGATTTACATTAAATGAAATATTGAAATTTCTAAAATCCTTTACACGTATCTCCCTCTTATATGCAGCTTTGTAACTAATGACATTTTCCTGGATACCAATTGACGATAAGTATACTATACACCATAAAGTGTTTTGATTACCATATTTGGTCAAAACAACATTTAGCATCTTGCAATTGATTCTTATTACGTATTAGATTGTGCCGTGCAACATTGCTGTAAGTGTATCACTGTATGTTACACTAACGAGTTTTATAAACTTACTTCTGTATTGGTAAAAGTCTAAAGTCCTGTCAAGATATTCTGAATTATACCTACACGTAGTATGTAAATAACGCAAAATCGACATATCGCCTGCAAAATTCGAACCAACGCAATAAAAATCTTATTGAAATTTATTTTTTTTTTTTCCTACGTACATATCTAAAATTTGTAAACATGTCTGAATATCGTAAGTGTTGCGTTGGGAAGAGTAAAAAAGTATCAGTTGTTTTCCAACGTCATAAGGACTTTCCCAAATGACAAAATAATGTTCCCATATGAAAGCTGTCGCTATTGCTTATAATAATACCAATAAAGATATGACTTTTGTATAATATTGCATAATAATAACAAGACAAAATAAGAAAATACTGATTATCAGAATTTAAAATTTCTCAATGGGTTCCAAAATCATTCAATTAGGGATCTCAAAGCGATTTCTTTCTTGGAAAATGGTACTTCATCACAAAACATTCAATGAGTAACGATTTTTTGACGAAAATCCACTTGCAAGCCTTTAACCAGCGAAAGTTCATTAGTCAGGTTCGAAAACGTGGTACGTACTGCTTGAATATGTCGTAATTATGGTATTTGTGAACATAAATGCAGTAGATTAGTAAATATGTTGTATGGACCGAGGAATTCGATATTTTATCATAATATAGAGTTATATATATAAAATAATAAAACTCAATTTCATCAACGTATGCCCTGATCATATATATACATACAATATTTTGCGTACAAATTGCATCTAACAAAGACCAACCGTACAACATATGTTAAAGCTGGAGGGTAACAGATGGTCTAATTGCAAAAAATGAATTTTTTTGAAAAAATATGCAAAACTGTTGTGTTGGGCACCCCAGAATGGTTAATAATATGCGATTCAGACAGAGATTGAGTCGAAATTATAAGAGAGACAGTCTAATTTAGTGAGAATCCAAACCCGAATTCAACTCCGTCACAGATGCGGTTGAATTTATTTTTTAACTGTCACGCATGCGCATACAGCGCGGACCAAGATTCAAACGAGATTCATACTTGAATTTCAATATGACGTCATCTTGTATGTTGTGACGTCATTCAAGAAAGTCGCATGACCTACTGTTTTGACCTACTTTCGACATCGCTTCATGAATTTGGTATCAAATTGCGAAAAAAATGAGTCGTTGCTTCAATAATTTGTCGTAATCATTTAATCAGGTCATATAAAGCTTAAAAAGTGTACATTTCGTTTGTTTTTGACAAATTTTGGGTCCAAATCTGGGAAATAGCAGCTTTAAGAAATTATGTTAGAAGCCTGGACGCAAACACGAGTCCAACTCAAAACCAATGCACGTCTAAAAATGGTCAATTACATTAGCATGTTTGTGGACACGATGTGGACGCGATATGGACTCGTGGTAGTACAGTTTGTGTTCAGGCCTTAAGGCAAATCACAGAATTGGTTCGGATGCGAAAAGATACGTTCTCTATGTACTTATGATAACATCCGTATAGTAAACTGTGATCCTCGGATTGAATTTTAAAGTGGTGTACATATATGTATATGGTGTAAAACTAATCAACCTTTGCACAATGAAACAAAGTCATGTTATTACGTAGTTGGTTCATTCTAAATATCGACGATTTGTCATTTTCCCTCATTTTTTTTCTCGACATAAAACAAACATATTATATAAAATGATAAAATATTTTGCTGCCTGCAAATCTTTTCAAATTGAGCTCTTCGAAAATGTTGCAGTTTTGGAATATCCGTAGTTCGACTCATCCGATTTTGTGCATTTTTGATTCAATTGACACTAAATTTTGGCCAGGATTGTTACTCATCAAGTGTGTTCGTAATTGAAATATAGTAGGAAAAGGAAATAATTGCTCGAAACGAGCAATTTCTATCATTTTCCTACTCCATTTTGATGTCTAAATTTATCGACGTAGGGAAAAATTGACTTATCCGATATCGAAATCACGAGTGTGGAGTTTATTTCTCACTTCGATTCAATTACTCCCTTTTTAAAATGACATCTAACCGTTAATTGTAAAACAAATAAAACAGAGATCAGAGATGATAATATTACATTGTAGGCCCTACTTCACAATTAGTTAGGCGGATATATCAGAAATATGAGGTCCATCATTATTTTTTTCAGGAAAGCACCAAATTTGGCACACGTGTGGTCTAGACCTATAAAAATGGTGTGGTAGGCAGAGCCCAAAATTTTAGCCCCTAGATGGCCGCCAAATTGAATTTCAATATGGCCGCCTATTTTAACTTGTTCTAGGCAATATCTCCCTTATAAGTGCAGATATTGACTTACCTTTTACGTCTTTACAAAAAAGTACCAGCGGATCCAACAAGGTCATTTATACATGCATTTCGGATGGCCGTCTTAGATTTCAAAGATGGCCGCCACTAATTACTGTTTTTTACTATCTTTCAAATTATAACTGACACAAATGAATTTCAGATGCCTTACCAAACTTTTTATAAGATATTGCTGCAAAGAAATCATTTACAAATATTTTTTCATCCATTTTGAATTTCAAGATGGCCGCCATTAAGAGAACATGATTATCTATTCATTTAATATCTGTGTTATATCTCCCATATTATGGCTTACTTTTTGTGTCCTCACCCATATTCAAATTACCAGCGGGTATAAAGTCATTTATATATACATTTGAGGTCGTCATCTTTGATTCCAAAGATGGCCGCCACAAATTACTATTGTTTATACCTTTAATCATTATTGATGCAAATAAACTTCCGATGTTTAAACAAACTCTTTGAAGAGCTATTGTCTCAAAGAGGCTATTTTCAAATTGATTATAATATCTCTCTTTTTTATTTGGGATGGCCGTCTTAGATTTCAAAGATGGCCGCCACTATTTACTGTTTTTCACTATCTTTCAAATTATAACTGACACAAATGAATTTCGGAAGCCTAACAAAAGTTTTTAAAATGTATTGCTACAAAGAAATCATTTTCAAAAAAAAAATGATTCATTCATTTTGAATTTTAAGATGGCCACCATTAAGAGGGCCTTGTTTTCTATTCATTCTATCTTTGTTACTGCACACTATAGTTGACATAATTATTTGTAAAGCAAACGTGTCATTAATGTGTTTTGAATACAAAACTATGGAAATATTGTTCAATCTTAATATTCCAAGTAAAATATGGCAACACCAGACGTTCCTTCTGACTGACATGTTCTCAGATGGATGCCATTAAATGAATAATAATCCTTTAAATGTGTACAAAATTGCTTGAATATTGATACAGAGAGTTGGAATATGCAATGTTTAGATTTACTTAATTATAAATGTCTCATTTATATAGTTGCACAATTCATGTTTGACATAAAGACATGACCGCCAACGAACCTGATATAAAGGACTGATATTTCGCATTTTAGTGTTGTTAAGTAGATTTGCTGTAATTTATATCATACATGTATTTGAAGAAGAAGAAAAAAAAACATTATACCACTATTTACATAATTAATTGACACAATGGAAGCTGACCAGAGATGGCTACCGCAAGACTAGGAAGTACCATATTATGTATATGTCTACCCTCAATGCTTTGAAGACTATCAGATCAAATAAAGTCACTTGAAGATCTTCATGCATTTATTACGGATTTCATTTGACCTGACACTGACCTTTACAAAAGATAGGTTCATATTTCGCACTATAGAGTAACATTTTTTTCAAATAGACTTGTATCATAGTACGAAGAATGAAGAAAATTAAAAAGAAAAGAATCACTTTGAAGAAATAATAAAGTTTCACATGACAGCCATCTCTGATTTGAAAAAAAATAATCATGACATAGGATACAAATCTGCAACAAATCGTATCTATCATGCCTTTAAAAATAAATGCTGTGTTTTTAGCGAGCCGGGACTTTATGTTCGGGGAGCTAATGTCACAGCCCTAGCGTCGGTGTCGCGTACCGTCCCGTCTTCACTTGAAAAACTTTAACCTGGTCAATATCTCAGTCACTATAAGAGATACAACCTTGATATTTCATACATGGATACATATCGATAAGACCTTTCATTTGGGAACATGACCTTTGACGTAGTGACCTTGACCCTGGAGTTCGACAGTGAAAACGAAAATGTGCCATAAGTTTATAAAAATGTATATGATTTCAAACGACATTTATCTCAGAACGGCAACATTGCAGTAGATAAGGCCTTTTTATTAATGAAACATTTTAACATTAACTTCGAATACTTACAGACTCTCTTTATAAAAGGTGAAAGCAACATTTCGCATATTTCAAAAAATACTATTTATTGAATGACACATAGGCTACATTACGTACATGTATATTGAAACGTAGCAGCCAGCAAAAACTTAAAGTGGTTATCACTTTTTTAGTTCAAAGGTATACATGGGGCAATATACTTCATTACATTTAATCTTAAATCATAATTTGGACGAATTTATGAATACGTGCTCCAGAAGAAAAGCTCCTTGTCTTAATAATGGTCATCTTAGGATAAAAAAGAGAGCTATTATAATCAATTTGAAAATATACTCATTGAAACAATAGCTCTTCAAAAAGTTCGTTTAAACATCGAAAGTTTATTTGCATCAATAATGATTAGAGATATAAAAAATAGTAATTTGTGGTGTAAAAAATTTGTTGGGCACGCGAAATTCGTTTGTGTCAGTTATAATTTGAAAGGTAGTAAAAAACAGTAATTTATGGCGGCCATCTGTGGAATCTAAGATAACAACCTCAAATGTATATATAAATGACTTTATTGGACCCACTGGTAATTTGAATATGGGTGAGGACACAAAAAGTAAGCCATAATATGGGAGATATAACACAGATATTTAATGAATAGAAAATGAGGTTCTCTTAATGGCGGCCATCTTGAAATTCAAAATAGATGAAAAAAATATTTGTAAATGATTTCTTTGCAGCAATATCTTGTAAAATGTTTGGTAAGGCATCTGAAATTCATTTGTGTCAGTTATAATTTGAAAGATAGTATAAAAACAGTAATTAGTGGCGGCCATCTTTGAAATCTAAGACGGCCATCCCAACTGCATGTATAAATGACCTTGTTGGATCCGCTGGTACTTTTTTGTAAAGACGTAAAAGGTAAGTCAATATCTGCACTTATTAGGGTGATATTATCTATAACGGGTAATATCTCCCTAATAAGTGGTCTAACAATAAGCATCAAAAAGACCCAAGTGATGGGACAAGCTACACCAGCCCCACCTTCCATCACAATCAACGGAGACGAGTTAGAAGTGGTCCACCAATTTCAGTATCTAGGCTCTACTGCGACAGACACCCTTTCACTAGACACAGAAATAAACAAGCGCATAGGCAAAGCATCAACAACTCTTTCCAAGCTCAACAAGAGGGTCTGGGAAAACAAACACCTTACGGTTCCCACAAAGATGACGGTCTACAAAGCCTGTGTAGTCAGCACTTTGTTGTACGCTAGTGAGTCCTGGACAACTTACTCGAAACAAGAACACAAACTTCAAGCCTTCCATATGCGTTGTCTCCGCCGTATCCTCGGAATCTCATGGAAGGATAAGGTCTCCAATAATGATGTTCTTAAAAGAGCAGGAATCCCATCCATGTTTACCCTACTACGCCAGCGCAGACTACGCTGGCTAGGTCATGTCAGGCGGATGGAGGATGGACGTATCCCCAAGGACCTTCTGTACGGACAGATTGTCACAGGAAAGAGGGCCAGAGGTCGTCCAAGACTCAGATACAAGGATGTATGTAAACGAGACATGAAAGCTTGTCACATCTCACTGGAGTCTTGGGAGACAACTGCGATAAACAGACCGATATGGAAGAAGCAAGTCTCTGATGGGCTGAACAGGGCTGAATCTGAGTTTAGAGACCACAACAAGGAACGCAGAAGTAGACGTAAGGCCAGTCAAACCATGTCAACAACAGAAAGCCAGGATGCTCCAGCCTTCGTGTGTCAGACCTGTAACAGAACCTGTAGATCCAGGATAGGCCTTTACAGCCACACAAGACGGTGCTCCTCGATGACCTCTACGGGCGCTACACCATAGTCGTTTTCGACTGACGGATGCCAACAACAATCTATAACGGGTTAACATAGGCGGCCATATTGAAATTCAATTTGGCGGCCATCTGGGGGCTAAAATTTTGGGCTCTGCCTACCATATCATTTGTATAGGTCTAGACTACACATGTGCAAAACTTGGTGCTTTCCTGAAAAAATTAATGATCATATGCCGTATCCGCCTAACTAAATGATGTACTCGACAGATCGGAAATACGCACACTTATACGTACGCTTATCGGCTCTCACGTTACAACAGCTTAATGAACCCTTTCCCAAATGACAAATTTTAGGCTGTTCCAAATTCAAAGATCACGCAGAAGACAACTTCATGTGTATGAAAATTTACATTTTTTTTTGTCCTTTTGGGTAGAAAACATTGTGGAAAATGAAGAAAATGCTTGTCACAAGCAATTTCTTCATTTTCCACAATGTTTTCTAAAGCCATTATCTTAAGAGGAGTCAAAAAGAGTCACTGTGTGGTAATGGGTTAATAGGGAAAAATGTGTCCGCTAAGTCTTTCCCAAACAATCCCAAATTTTGAGTCCCCCTTTTAAGAAGAACTATTAAAATTAATGAAGGAAATACCCGATAAAATTGGTCATATAAACGTGTTTTCTTACTCTCCTAACGTTTTCTTTGTCGTAAAATTATCATCTTATGTTAATTATCATATTCTGGTTTCCATGGAATCTAATATGTTATGCCTATCTACACAAACATATGTTTCTGGCATCAGCATTTTATCACGATGTTTTTATTTGATCTGTTGTCCGTATATCAATAAGATGTTAGCCTACAGTTAACGCATGTTATAACACGTGTGGTCTGCTTAAGAGGACAACAAGTACTTACATGTCATATTCATCCCATCGATTCTGCTTCCTGGTTTGAGGAAGACATGAAAAAGTACAGCAGAAACTCGCCGTGTCGAAGCCGTACGGAACATCGTTTTAAATCACGTCCGGATATATCCGATTATGTTCCAGTTTTTATTAAAATGGTGTTTATTCATTTGTATTAGTCATCATGTATAATTGAAATACAGTACAAAAAGAAAAGATATTACTCGAAACGAGGGCTGACTCTCAGTTAACGAATAATTAAGCAAATCATCTGCTCATATAGGAAATATATGCATGTTTGTTAATGTGGGTAGATGGCATGGCTGATTGTAGTAAAGTATCCCCTATTTTGCATATACCGGGTTGGTCTTTTATGTGATTGGAGTCAAACTAATTAAGGACCCCAATGAATGCAACACCGTGCGTCATATACGATGTACAGAAATCATCACACTTAATGGAGTTTGAAATGACAAATTTTGTGACTAATACAGTGTCCATCGACTAGTCAATGAAGTAGATCAACGTCCTTAAAGTAAGAGCCTTTCACCCTTTCGTAAAGAGCAACGTTTTAGACTTCTATTATCTAGAGGACAAAAAGACGAAATATAATAAATAACATAACAAATATATAACAAAATGCAGCAATTTTGGACGACGTAGCATAGAAATATTAGACTAAACTCTAAACTCCAAACTCTATCAATTAGGAACATAATTTAATAGCTAAGAATTTCTTGGAAAAAGGGTCAAGAGCCTATGATGAGGGATCGTTTACATCCGTATTTGACAATTCATATATAAGTATTTCGATACATTAATAACATAATTAGTACAATAGTTTGATAGTTCGAACAACAATAAGATGAAAAAGTTTATTTTGTGTTTGTTATTTGGAGCTGCAGTTCTCCAAGTCGTGAACAGCCTCAAAGTTTGTAAGGTTAGTATATTTTAGAGCTTTTTTATGATCGAAGATTACGTACGTTTAATATTCATTTCGCTGTCCATAGAAAAAGATATCATTTAAGAATTACAACCCATTAATAGATACCGAACACTTCGCACGGATCTTTGGGCGTCTTCCGTTACAACGGAAATTAACGAGAGACACCGTCGTGAATATCCGGGCGTCATAATTTTCAACCGAAATTGGTCACGGTGTTTAATCACGTGACTTAAAATTTCCGATAATCTTCAATAACTTTGTCAATACCTGACCAATTTGAATTCGGTTTGAAGCAGAGAAGGCAGAGAAATGTCAGGAATAATCTAGACGTAGTAGATTTTTGAAAAATTAACTGATAAAACAGTTATTAAAGATAAACAAAAATTTGGTTTATCTTCAATAACTTTTTTATCAGTTGATTTTTTAAAAATCCAATACGTCCACCGTAATCTATGCGTGACGTCTTTCCACCCACCATCTCTGCCTCAAACCGAATTCGAATCGGCCCAGTATTAACAAAATTATTAAAGGTTTTCTGAAATCGTTGCATCCCGTGATTATCCATCGTGTTGGTGGGAGATTTCCTCGTTATTTTCGGTTGCTGGATGACGTCCAAAAATGCACTGTCTTGTAGTTAATGATGGGTTGTAATCCTGAAAGCTAAAGTTCCAAATTACTAGGCACGGATATCGTTGGTGGGAGTCAAAACCTCGTAACTACAGCTTGAATAAGCTGGAGTTACGATGTTTTGACTCCCCACCGACGATATGGACTATATACATGGCGGGGAGCCAGGTGACACGACAGTTTCTGAACGTCATCGAGGATTTTGTTAATAGTTACGTGACCAATTTGAAGTCGATTTGTAGTAGAGAAGGTGGGAACATGTCTGAAATTTGCTTACTTTGATAGGCCTTTTAGGATCAATTAATAGAAAAGTTATTGACGACTAAGTTAAACGTTTCTTTGTCGCCAATAACGTTTTTATCAGCGTGTTTTACACTGTTCGTCTAATATAATACATTACAGTTTCCACAGTTTTGGCTTCAACCCATTTTCAAATACTAGGTAAAATATTAACAAAATAATTTGATATTTAATATTATTATGTCACGTGAATCCCCGGCTTGATTAAGTGTTTGTTTGTATTACATTTTACGGTTAACGAGTGTTTTGAAAATTAATATCGCTATTCTCTTGTATTGTTTCGTATCATAATCTTTATTATTATATTTCGCAATATAATGTATGTTCCATAAAGTCTCCTTGTACCAATAAAATGCAATTTCCATTTCATTTGACACATGACTTGATTTGATTTTCATACCCATTTGTCATTACATACAAGAGCTACGCAGGACTCGTTTAAATTCGCTGCCCCTTTTATAACAACGGAATAGACGAGACATATGAATCGGCCTTTTTAGCATTTTTTACTATAAATGTGTTACTTGATAAAATGGTTCTAAATAAGATTGTTTAATACATGTCCATCGCGTTCACTTATCTCAATTCTTTGATGTAATCTTCTATTCGAATAATCTGAATTTTAAAAGTCGGAAATGAAAATTTCGACACTAACATTAATAATTTAATTATTTTTTTTATTCTTCGAGAGTATTTGACTAACTTACTAGACACATGTTTCGACAAATTTGATAAGTCGTTATGTAGTTAAAGAATAAATTTTGTAATAAGAAATAATGTTGCAATCCTAGTGATTCGGTTGACTCTGTCATTTCATTACATCTGCCTTTTTAACGGTATGTACATGGATTTTAAATTGTTTTCACATTTCAAATAGACAATTGTAGATATGGTCGAAAACATCTAAAATGCCTTAACCACAACCTACAATTACAAAGCTTTCGAAACTTACTATCGACATCGTCGGTGTTATTGCACGATCCCGTGACTCCAGCTTTAATCAAGCTTGAGTTTCGAGGTATTGCAATAAAACCGACGATATAATTGTCTGATAAACACCATTGTTCATCATCAGTTCCTTCAATCCTTTGATATTTTTCTTCAGGATTACCTAACCCAGTACGAATGGCTCGATCCCCACAAGGATAACACGGATGACGACGTCAAAGCCGCATTGTTGAATTTCCAAATGTTCAATCTGGATTTTAACGTCAATATTACGGGGGAATGTGATCAGAAAACACGGGAACTTATGAGCCTACCGAGGTGCGGCTGCGAAGACACCGGCAAGAATGATTTCAAATTGATGATCCCGCCAGCGAATTTACTCGGGCCACAGGAGTACAATCTTGGTAGTACAAAATGGCGGAAAAAGGTCCTGACATGGACGGTTACCAAGTATCCGGAAAGAAATAGCCATTTATCTCAGCGAGAAGTTGACAGTGCGATGAGAAGAGGGCTTGAAATATGGTCGAATGTTACGAACCTGCAGTTTAATAAAGTGAGAGGACCCGACGCAGATATCCGTATCTCGTTCGAAGTTCGCCGACATACAACCCGTCCGCCATACTATGATTTTGACGGAAGAAGCGGAGTACTTGCGCATGCGTTCTTCCCTGAATCCGGTATCGTCCATTTTGACGATGAAGAAAACTTTGTACTCAATACAAATCAAGGAACAGAGTTATACATCGTAGCAGCTCATGAATTTGGACACACTTTAGGTATATCCCATTCTAATGTTGAATCTGCCCTAATGGCCCCTTATTATAGATACTCTTCTAACTTACAACTAGATTACGACGATAAAGCAGCGGTTCAGGCACTCTATGGTCGTAAAACAACCCCGATCACCACAAGACCACCAAGGCCGACCACTCGACCGACGCGTCCCACAAGAAGGACAGAGAGACCGCGACCAACTGAACGACCAACTACCCGGCGACCAAGCCGTCCGGACCAATGCACCATGAAGATCGACGCCTCATTCAGAATCGGCGGTGTGACATATGTGTTTACACAGGAAATGGTGGGCGGAAACCGGAACCAGAAGAAGACATATGTGTATAAGGTATACTCATCCGGCATAGATATCAAGTCTCGTAAACATATAAGCGAAATGTTCAAGGTGAGGGACGGCGTGCGCACGTGGAGACGCGAGTACCCTTACACAGTTGACGCTGCAACATACGTCCCCCATAACAGACAGCTATATCTCTTCAGCGGTACGAAGGTCTATCGTTATACAGTCAACAGTCTGAGACAAGACGTATTTTACATCGATCACGATGAAAGATATCCAAAATGGATCAGTGTGAGAGAATTTCCCGAAAGGCCAACAGCCGCAATTGCTATGAAATACCAAAATTCGAACCAGTATTACATGATGATTTTTAGCGAGACCATGATGTGGATTTGGGACTTCTACAGCGAAAGAGTTGGTGCATGGGCATACCCGATTAAAATCCTTGGCCAACTAATGCCACAGAGAATAGACTCTGCCTTTTCCTACAATGAAGATACGGTTTATATGGTAAGGGGAAAGAAAGTGTACGAATTTAATATGGCGAGAAGACGAGTTTTAAGTACTGACAAAATTACGGACGTGATTGCGAAGTTTTTGAAAGGACCGTGCCTGTAGACATGTGATAAAGCAGAGACTGCCAAACTGCAGAGAAGGGAGAAAATAGTTCGGGTTTTTAAAGTTGGTTTCCCCTCGTTTATTGTCTAACAAACTCTATGCTCGGTACACATATCATGCGGTTTTTATATGAAAAAGAACGCCTTTACCGTCTTCTTATGTGTTTCCATTGAGATTGTAAATGAAAATCCGTTCATTTCACTCGACTATAAGATAATTGGGGTGGAAAGATATGTCTAGAAATGTTACATTAACTATTTCGCGGCGGGGAATCACGAACAGTGTCGATATTTCGTTATTAAATATGTGACTGGGATAAGATTAAAGATCAACGCGCAGACCACTAAAGCCTCATTCAGAAATATCTCATTTTTCTTCACAATTTTCTGTGTTTTTTGTACACGAATTCAATATATATTCCAACCCTTTTCGTCAGCAGCTTTGAACGTTGACTGGCTAAAAATATTTATGTCATCTTTGTTTTCACGTTGAGGACTTCAGCACTTCTGTTAATAACCGACCAATTTATAAGTGATTTGAAGCAGAGAAGGCCAAAATACGTCTAGAATTTGCTAAATGTAGTAGTTTTTCTAAAAAGCTAATGAAAAATTCAGCTAATAAAAAGTTATTGCCGGTCAACTAAAGTTGGTCGTCAATAACTTTTTATTAGCTGATTCTTAAAGATCTCCCACTTCTAGAAAACACATGACGTATTCCCACATTCTCTACTTGTAAATTTCAATTTCAGTTTGTGACTAATTCATATCATCGTTTGAAGATATGGCTGCTTTTTAACAAAAGCCTCGTAACTGCAGCTTAAGACAAGCTGCAGTTACGAGGTAATTGTTGAAAAACGACGATATTCTGGAATAATTTTGTCCACCGTAAGCATCATTATTCAAATAAATGTATCAGGCATTTTGTTCTGTCAGAAAATGAAACTAGTTTTCAAGTTGTAACGCTCATTATATTTTGTTAATAAAAACAAATGAAAATGTGAAAAAAAACAACAACACATTTTATCTTGAAATTTGTTTTCTTTTAGTTTTTTGCATAATTGTCTAAACGTGTTCCAAAGCATTTATCTTGGGGATCGTGAAAGATTGTCGATTTGTGAGAATTTTCGTTCATGAAGACGGGGCCATGTTTTACCTTTTGATTTAAATGTCGAGATAACAATTAAACGTCAATTGTACATCGCTGCTTGTCAACAAAAAGTTCGTAACTGCAGCTTGTTTTAAGCTGCAGTTGCTAGTTTTTCGTTGAAAAGCGACGGTATTGAATCTGATATCTGGAATCACGATCCCAATCGATAAGTCTGCTTCATAAAATGATTTTGAAGCAAATATAGAAATTTTAACATCTAGAAATGGAGAGAAATTGCTCGTTTTTGACCAGGATGAACTTTTGTTCTCTGAGAGGCGCCCCATCGTCTGTTTTGAATTTTAAAGTAGAAGGCCCATAATGAAAAACAACACTTTCTAGCCATACGAAATGCATCAAATTACACACACTCACGGTGGGTATTGTGCATGCTGGGATGGATAACGAATACGGACAAAAATAATCTCGAATCTTGTCAAATATTTTGCAATAACTCATTTATTTCTTTGTCGATTTTCAAAAGGTCTGTTGAAAAAGGTCCGCCTTGAAAATCTCTTTCCTCGGATACATGGGTTATTTGTGGTATCCTTTTAATTTTTCCACAAATTGATCCCAACTGACCAGAAAACGAAATGATAACGACTACGGCAAAATAAGCCACGCTTTAGGTAGGAAATTGTGCAATATTTTTTTTTACTTCTGTGTCAATTTTCAAGCGGTTTGTTGCATGTACCCCGCCTTACTGAGCGCTTTCCTCAGGTGTATTACTTATTTGAAAACTCCCCATATTTTTCCCAAACATTGATCTCAACTGACCTGAAAAAAACATCAGATTTTTTGTCGTTTTTCTGGTCGGTTGGGATCACTTTGTGCAAAAAGTACAAAATGGTTTCGTGTAAAGCATACGTCGGAGGAAAGAGCTCAGTAAGGCGGGGTACATGCAACAAACCGTTTTTGAATTGACGCGGAAATAAGGAAGTTATTGCAAAATGTCTTACCTGAAGCGAGGCAAATTTGTCCGTAGATTTACCCATTCCAGCATGCACAATCCACACCGTGACACTTGTAAATACACTTCACATAAGTTGATTCACCCCTTCGGATTGAAAGATTATCGTCGGTCGGGAGTCAAAACCTCGTAACTCAAGCTTATACAAGCTGTAGTTACGAAGTTTTGACTCCCTACCAACGTTATGCTTCAAGAAGAAAATAATTTACAAATATCATTTTACTCTATGTTCATATACAAGGTAGGTAATTTTGAACATTTTTGTCAAATACTTTTATAAGTATGCCTGAATTCAAAATTCTAAACGGTTAAAAATGTTTATGTTTATACATGTATTTGGAATGGAAATGTAACACAGTTTAGGAATTACTGGCATTTTTCAAAATGTTTTTTTTTTCCCTTTATGGGTCTTCTACCTTAAACGGAGTATCGCGGATCCTGATCAGACCCCATTCAGGCACAGTCCGACCTGGAATCATTTCGGTCTTTAAAATGCTATTAAGCTATTACCAAACAACAAAATTTGGACTGGTCCAAATGCAAAGATGTTGAAGTCTACAATTACAAGTTAAGGAAAATTTAAAAATCTATTGGTCTTTTTTGGTAAAAAACGTTGTGGGAAATGAAGAAGGGAAATGAAGAAATCGCTTGTCACAAGAAATTTCATCATTTTCCACAATGTTTTCGAAAGCCTTTTTCTTTTTGGGAGTCAAAAAGAGTCAACTTGTGGTAATGGGTTAAGGCTCTGTTTCCAGATAAGGCTGTGTCTGTTGCAGTGGCAGATTCAGGACCGGTTCGGGTTTTTTTTCAAGTCGTAGTTACATCATTTTCGAACGTTACCAGCGATAAACTTGTATATTTTACATTGGAAAAGAAGAGGACAAAGATGGCCCTATATCGCTTACCTCAAATTGATTTCCATGGTATCCTAATGAATAATCTCATTTTTAGAACGGTTCATCTTTGTAACCAGCCAAGATTTTTGGACCATATTTAATGATGTTCAGACAAAAATTAAGGCCTCTAGAGGTCTATGAAGGAGTTTGTCATTAAGATCCTTTTTCTCCATATTTCCAAAGGAACGTCTCTATTTTCAACAGGGACCATCCTTGTGACCACCAAAAATGTTTATGAAGATAGGGTCAAAATTGTGGTGTCTAGATTACTAGTAATAAGAAATTAAGATCCCTTTCCGATGATATCCGACGGAACATTGTCATTTTTTAGGATCAATTCTTATGACGAGACAAACAATCTGACCACTATTCATGAAAATTGGGCAAAACTTGTGGTCTCTACAGTGCTAGGAAGGGTTTTTCATAACAGCCCCTTTTCTATTGAAACAAAATGGAAAGTTTTCATTTTCGATAGAATTCATCCAATTGACCAGTCATATATTCTGTCCAAGTTTCACGTGAAACTCGTGGCCTCTGAAAGTGCTTATAAGGATTGGTTTATAAAGTCCCATTCTCCATTGAAACTTAAAGAAATGTTTCCATTTTCGAATGGTTCATCATTGTGACCAGAAAAACATACTGACAGAATTTCATGAAAATTGGACCAAACTTGTGGCATCTAGTTATATACATGTAGTTGTTGAAAAAGAACGACTAAAGACGCACGACGACAGACGACGGACACTCAATGATCACAAAAGCTCAACTAAAGCACGTGGGCTCAAGTGAGCTACTAATCGGGATTCAATCAAATTATTTGTTTCATTTTATATTACTAAATGCTTGCTGCCAACCATATGCAATCAAGCCAATTTACGATTTTTGAGAGAACATTAGTTCTTTTTACGCATCACAAACCCGAATATTTGATACAGTCTGCCAATTAAGTTAAACGTTTTGTGCAATATATGACTCCTATTTTCAAATTATGCATCAAACCACTTACGGGTCCAAAATTATTGCAAACATTGAAGGGTTACAGGACAAGCAGACAGATAGACGGATAAATGAAAATATCCAGGAAGGGGAGATGAAATACTGTAAAAAGTCGATTCGTCAAAGTCACAACAGTGAATCATATGACATAAAAACTGCAGAGAGTCTTAAATAATTCCATTAATATGTCATTGACTTGGAAACAGTTTTGAAGTAGAGAAGTCGGAAATACATTAGGGATTTTTAGTCAAAAATTAACTTTCGTGTATAAACGAAGAAAAAATGGTTGGAAGTCAATAAGTTACAGCTACTCGCATGGTCAAAATTGTGACCCGTCACGCTAAAAGGGACCTTATCCGAACTGCAAAAATCCAAATTTTGACAAACTTGTCAGACTCAGCACAGGTCAACCAGATACTGTATTCGAAAACGAACGTAAAGTAAGATAGGGAAAACATTTCAGATATAAAAAAGTACGACAAGTGAAAAATGTCGGCCCTAGTCTGGCTGCGCGGACTGCGCAGACTGACTAGGGTCGATATTTTTCACACACCTGATAAGGTCCCTTTTAGCGCGACGGGTCACAAATGCAAAAAAAAAAAAAGAAACCCAAATATTTGAAAAGAAATACAGAACGTTTGTGCTGACCAAATGCGGATTAGTAACAGAAGGCGGTTCAGACAAATAACGAACCCAAAAAGGACATAAATTGCTAAAGTATGAGTGTCAATAAGGCCCTTTCCGTGACCCAACCCAATTTTCTTCATTTTCGCCACACATAACCACTAACATATTGACCTTATGTAGGCAAAGTATCAACTTGAAGTAACCTTGGTTTGGAAGATACAAAATGTATATTAAGGACAGATCCTCCAGTTGTTACTGCGCAACTTACTGCGCATATCCTAAATAACGAAATAAAACTGTTTCAGTAATTGGCCTTTTTCAGCAAATGTATTTCTTACATTTAGTTAATGTTTGGTTGATAAATGACAAGACCCTTTTCGGTTATTTCAATTTTCTCTGTTTGGTCAATTAAAGTGTAATAGTACTCGGATGGTACTTTTCGCTTTCTGTTATGCGTTCAAAATATGGCGTTAGCGATAGGAAACGGGGCAACAAAAGCAACGTGGTGTCTTTATGAGATAGTCCGCTTCAGATGGACACAAAAGATGGCACGTTTTATTATCTTAAGCTGGTAATAAGGAAGAAAATGGATAAAAGTAGTGAAACAATTTCGGACAGACCTGTAAAAAGTAAACCAAATTTTACTTATAACTAAGAAAAACGCTTGGTTTGATATATTTTTCTTTTTTTGTTTTTGTATGTATGCCCAAGCACTATGTCTATACCAAAAAAGAAAAAATTCTTACCGCTGAAATATTTTTTATTATCAGAAACGTTGCGAAAAAAGAGCAATTTCAGCTACTTTTGAAAGAATGTTTCACTAAAAATTTCAAAATCATCACTAAATTTTCCAAAATTGATACTCATTTAGACAGAATAAAACATATTGAACACAATAAAGATTTATTTATGTAATCCTAGTCATTTCGAACACCTTTTTTGTGGATATTTAAGTGACACCTCATTTTTGCAATTTTAGACAAGAGTAGTCTCCCTTGAAATTCAACAACTTTTTAATTCGCTTGGTGACCTATAGTTTTTAAGTCATATTTTTACTTCTCATATATTTAAATATCAGCACAGAAAAAATAAAAAAATTCTTACCGTGGGAAATAAATGGAGGATCTGTCCTTAAATCAAAGTGTGTGGGGTAAGTCAGTCACTATACCATTAGATGAAAATCAATTTCTTGTACAGTTTTACTAACAATTTATAATTTGAAAATTGCTGATGCAGTGAAATATATGTGTATTGCCCTTTGAATACATGTTGTTGTTTATTCCATTGGATGCCATGTACAGGAGAAAAGGGGCATTAAACATGTTTATAAATTTTCAGGATTTTTGGGTGCGCCAACTTTACGAAAAACCACAACAGGCTTTTATTTCTTATTGTATTTGATTTATCGTTTTGGTGGTGAATGAAGATATATTACCGTAATTTGTAATATGAAAATTTTCAAAACCCACTTTGATTTAATATATCTTCCAAACCAAGGTTCCGTTCAAGTTGATACTTTGCCTACCAAAGGTCAATATGTTAGTAGTTATGTGGGGCGAAAATGAAGAAATCGGATTGGGTCACGGAAAGGGCCTTATTGCCACTCATCCTTTGAAGTTAATCCGTGGTCAAAATGAAAATCGTTTTTAGAGAGCGTAGTCTCTCTATTGCAGACAAAAGCCAATACCGGTATTTTGCAAACCGCACAACGAAAATAGTTCCTTCCAATCACGACAAAAAAAGATCTAAATAACAATTGGAATATTCTACAATTATACATGTCATTATATAGAATATAAGACTTGTATGACCTATGCAAAAATGCAAGTAATCAAGTCTCAAATAGAAAAATAGATCAGTGTAGTAATTTGCCATTCACAATTAGCTCATGCAGGTCATTCAGTCAAGCCATGTGGCCTAAATTTTGGACAATGAAAACAGTCTAAAAATAGAATCACATTCCACAGACAAAGATGTATAATTTGTTCTAGTGCGTAGTGAGTATCTGTCTTGGTAATGTGTAGTAAAGCCATAGTATGTTGTGCCATGGATAAAAGGGCCATTAGAGCAAACTTCCTTATCAACCCAACTTCCCATACATTTATGAACGGGTTGATTTGAATTTACCTTTCCAAATCCAAACGTGTCTCTAAGAGAAAGTTTTTTGGAAACATTGAGGCATTTTCTCCTTTTTCCTCAATATTTCCTGAACAATTTTATGCACATTTCTAAACTGTAATAATATTTTTTAATTGGACGTCTTTCGGACGTCCAATTCTTATAACCACTTTTCGACAGGCGTAATGGGTTTTCATTACCAAAAAACCCTTCTCAGACTCAATTGCCAGTTGGTCAAAATTCAGAAAAGATTTTGTGACCATACAGGAAAACTGTCGTATCTTTTCCTGCTTTCTATGAGTTCTCTAACAAACACTATAGGATTCATTGCCCGATTCAATTCATGCCACGTCTTTACCAACTTTACGATCTTTTTTTCAATTTAACCATTTTCTTGTAGTGATTTGACTTTCGTGATATTGTGTAAAGGGTAAGATCTTCAGAAAGCGATACGTGCATACAGTATATCAATAAAGTTAACAAGCGCCCTTTATCATCAACAGCAGCGATATCTCAAACGGGAAAGGATTCGCATCGCCTATAGAACGCCGTTGGTTCAAAACCAGTTCGGACCATTTCGTCTGTATAACATGTGTTAAAACGTTTATATGTGTTTACTGAAAGCAGACATTTTAGGATGATTACTCAATTTAATGCACGTATTGTGTATGACAAATTCTTTTTCTTTGATCATTGTTGTTTAAGTCTTTGACATATTTAAAGAAACAGGTTTCCACGCGACGTATTTTGGAAACAGGGTTTTAAAATTGATTATCGGGGAGTGAGTTTATTTCGCAACTCAGGTTCGACTCGACGACAAATCGGGGTTCCATCTGAGCAGCCTCAGATGAGACGCTAGTGATATCCGCCTATTCAGGAAAATAGTTACTCTTACGAGTTATATTTTTTTCTCCAGCATCTGTATCACTGATATTCGACAGTATCATGGCCTATGTACATACTGATCAATGATTATGACAGCAATTATTATTACTAGTATAAGATTGAGTGACATCGATCCGTATTTATTACGTTTAAGTGACCCGTTTACGTGTATTGTGCTAAGAAGATGAAGCATTGGATCGGCAACAGTCACAATGGTACCTGGATAATCGGATGAATATGTGTACAGATAGGGAAATTGCTATTCTCAAATGTTCGTTGATAATGATATGAAGATTTAAATTGCGTTTTGTACTCTACTGCCATTTTCCCGACGGCACGTTCCCAATTTCTGCTTTGTGTGCACATCTGTAGATGTAAGGATGCTGCTGTAGTCCTGGTTTGAGGAATCCATGGTTCTATGTGCTCCAATTCATCCTGTATTTTATTTCAGCAAAAATATGTATTGAATTTGATTGTTTTGTAACCACAACCAGGGAAAATTGGGTTTTTTTTTTTTACTCTAAACACTCATAAAAATCAAAGTGCTGGGAGCACTGTATTTAGACGTCTCTGATTCATTGAATGGAATTGTATGTAAATGATCGGCGTTTCATTACTTCATTTCGTTGAATTTGTGTTTAGATCGATTCTAAATCACTGCGGTCGTTTTTTCCCTAACGATGGTGGAGATAAAAGTCGAAAGAAAGATGATAAAAAGAACAATGTCTAAGTAGAATTCGAACCCAGGGCCTTCCAGATATAGACATGTGTAAAGAGTACAAGGTGAGTGCTCTGCCAAGTGAGCTATCGCGGCTTTCATTTATGTAGCGCGTTGGCTTACATTTTAAGTACATTGCTTTGTATCGTCCATTGTAAAATCAACGAAATATGTAGCTGACGACAATACTCATAATTAAACCGAAACAATTGCTAATCACATGGCTCACATGGCATTAATTGAATTGGGTAATCGAATTAATAGTGATTATTCATAGAGACAAATCAGTTGTCTTGAAACGGCAATCAAATCAATTTGAAGTCTGAGAGGGGGTTTTTGGCAATAAGGGCGATTTCGTATGTCCGAAACCGGTCTTATAGAATTAAACGTTAAACGTCTAACAGAAGAATGAATAAAATATCTATCGTTCATGTACAATCCCGCTCAATCAATCAGGGACGTCCAATTACAGTGCTTTCAGCACTCTGATTTCATTTGCAGTAGCTTTTGAAATGGACCACTTCAAAAATTGTTGTTAGGAAAGATTTTGTGGTATGGTGACACTATGCTGCATCACAGAAAAAGGGGCTTCGATTCTTTTGTCAATAGTTAACACATTCCTCTATTAATGGTTGAATGCATGGCCAAAAGTGCTGAACTTTCCTCATTTCACAATGAAAATTTAGGGAAAATCCAATTTAGCCTCCCCCTCAATATTCAGACACATGGGCTTCAAGAATATAAAATTGCTTCCTACGGGCCTGCAACAACTCCACCTACAGTCGAGGATGGCATTGCATGAAGAATAAGCAGAATGTTCCCAATAATGTAAGCATGCAAAATTGTCACAGTTTGAATTTTTATGTTGTGTCAAATACGCTCTCTAACAGTACTTTCAGTACTTTGATTATAATAAATGGTTATGTATTTTTTGGATTAATAGAACTTGTTTTCCTACTGCAGTTGTAAACGCGAGCTTCGAAAAGCGCGCACGCGCGCGTGTGTGTGTGTGTGTTTAAAGATATCATTTTTTTTATTTCCAATTCAAACTCTATGTCGTGCGTACCCTTTCGAATTGTCTCGAGGAGACTTTCAACATAGGTTTTGATGTACAAATGATAAAATAGCGCATTTTGAAAATAATTTCTTACTTGTAGCTAAGTTACATCAACTCTGGATCACTGGTTTTATGATATTCCATGATACAATTTATACCATGCCAAACGATACACTATCAATGCGTTTCTAATAGAAAATGTTTTTGGAACGAATATAGTAGCAAAAGAAGATAACGCCAAACAATCAGCATTTTCTTCTTTCGCCCAAATACTGTCTGTGCTATATCATACGTATTCTATATCCCTATCAACAGCCATTTCGTCTCTGCTGCAGCTTTTACAATAATTATAGAACTTGTTAATGCATTCATCTATTATTTACATATAATTTAGTATTGACAACATTTATGATCTAAAGCAATTTTGAGCAATTTGATTAATTTCTGATCATCTTTAAAAGCATTGCACCCTTTCAGGACATACAATTGCTATTTATTCAAATGAGTGTAACACTTTCCGAAATATCAATGTTTTGGTATCCCGCAATGTAACCCATCAAACACCACAAAGTAAATGCTTACAAAGCACAAGAAAACAGCTCAACTTAAATGATAGCAATGCATTATTATGAAAAGATGAGAAAATGCTACTTGTAGTATCACTATTTTTTCAATGATGATGGTCAATGAAGGTTAATGATCATTTGCTATGCCTCTAAACAACGCTCTAGATAAGAGAATGTAAAGCCTTTTCAAAATACAATGATACACCGCTTGTTCATCAAACCCTATTTTGTGGGTACTCATTGGAATCGTCTCATCGAGACGATTCAAATGAGTACCCACAATATATAGTTTAGAAATGAAATGACAAAGTTAGACTGTCTTCGCGCTAAGTTGTCCATATCTCTACCTTAAGTGTCAAAATAAGGGGGCTTGGTTGGGAAACGGTTAATTGTAGAAATTCAAATTAGTTTTGCTAGATCGCTAGCAAAAGCCATTTGGATATCATTTCGTGAGGTTACTAATTTTCCTAGTTACGATGCTGTCTTTTAAAATATTTTCCAAAGTGCTGTTCGCTTTGCTTATCTTGAAAATGCAATGTAAATGTAAGAAAATTTATCTTGACAAAGAAGATCTCAATGTTCGTTTGACCGGTCACGTGTTTTGGGCAAGTGACAAAATGGAAGATTTACCCACGTGCGCTCGTCGGTGCATTGAATACAAGAAGTGTAAATCGATCAATTTTTCGATAAAATACAAAATCTGTGAGCTGAACTTGGTGAAAAAATCTCCAGAGAATCAATGCAACTTGAAAAGAAATGCTTCGTTTATCAACATGGATATAGAGATTTGGCCAAAGGTAATCTAGTTACAGTCGACACTCGTTGTGTCGAAGTCAGAGGGACAGCCAAAATACATCGACAAATCCGGAGTTCGACTCATCCGATTTTGATTATTTTCGATGAAAACGTTTTTTAACCATTTTTGATGGACATCATATGCGTCCATTATTGAAATATAGTAGGAAAAGGAAAGAAATTGCTCGAAACGACCAATTTCTATCCTTTTCCTACTAAATTTCAATGGCTCTATTTGTTACGGAATTCATTTTGATATCCATATGTTCAGTATGGGACTTGACTTCCACTTCGACTTAAGCGAAATTTCGACTTATCCGATGTCGAGATAACGAGTGTCGACTGTATTATATCCAACATTAGTTTTTTTTACAAATGGCGGCGTCCGAAGCCATGGAGATTGACGAAGCCATCTGGGTTTTTAAGATCCGGATAACCTAGTTAAAAACCGTTGTCACGGAAGACGGCCAAGCTAGAAGATACTTTACAGGAAGTCTTCTGCATTTAATGCTGTGTGAGATAATAATATGTTAAACTCTACATATGGCTAACAATGAGTGCAATCTTTTCTCAAAGTAGACGGCAAATTGTCCCGCACAAAATATATATGCCAAACATGATAAATAAGAACAATGGTAACAACAATTTTCATTAGATAGACTCGATCCGGACAGACAAAAAGTCCATTGACTAAGCAGTTAGTCTAAAACTTCCATTCTATATTTATTTTTATTTTCGGACTGACTAAATCACTACGCGGTGCGCATAACTCTGAAATCATGTCGCCAAAAAGTAGCAAGCAGAAAATTGCAAGAAAAACTACAATAACTGCAAAATAAAGTTTACTTTTCGTCTCAATTTTATCGAATAAAAGAATTTATTCAAATCAAATTATTCATTTTACTTAAAGCGAGCGTGTGAAGCAAATTTCCTGCGTGACCGGATGTACCACTTGTATCCATTTTATAGGCGCTGACATATTGAAAGTAATTAGACCAGAATGCTCACCAGAGATAGATGATAATTGACTTAGGCGACATCTATTGGTAGATATTGACAAAAAGTCTATGTTTAGCATGTTCACATATAAATATTTAGCCTGGCCGCATAATATTTTACATATACACGCGTAAATTCATACGTGTAATCGCAAGTCTGAATTTAAGGGGGGATGCTCCAGTTTTTCGGAACAGTCGGTCATTACTGTTGCAAATCTGATGTTTCGTACCATATATGTTTCGCTACCATATTTTCGATAATATGAAACGTCATTAAAATTTAACATTTTCGATTGTATAAGAGCGTATTAGTTATGCAAAACTGATTTCCCTAAGATGGAAATCGATTACTTAGAGCAAGACAGTTGTAAGTGTGTATGTACTTACCACTATTTTGCGTCATTTTATACATGTGTAGCTGAAAAAAATGCTGTAATTCACTTATAAGTGCAATGATCAATACACATTCTTCTTGGAATTATTACCAGGACATATTGCTTAATACAACGTGGGAGTTTTATCAAATTCTATTATTAAAACTCGAAATATTTCCAAAAATGAAATACTTCAGCTTTGTTGATCTTAATGAACACGTGAGTATGCTGATTTATACATTTACCCGTTCATAACAGCACATATTTTGGATTTTCTGTTCTTATTAAATGTAAATCATTACTTTAAACCAATTTTCGGGACTTAACGATTATTACATATCCAATAGTTAGCATTTAAAGGACTTTTGTCAGGATCCAAAAATTTTGCATTTTTCGCTGTAAGGGTATGTTATACGATTGACTATAAAATTTCAACAAGATCGATAACCATCCATTCTTATTTTATTTTTCAGTTGGTAATATGATATACCTTCAAGAAACAATGTATGGATAAATTCTATTTTTAGGAAAAGAAAAAAGTAAACTGGAGCTGCCCACTTAAGTGGTTCTATAAACTCGTTGTATGCAAATTACTAATAATGTTTAAGGTTGGTACTGATCCTTGCTTCGACCGGCCTTGTACTGAGGAAGAGAGGTGTATTAAGAATGGTGGCTCGTATCTATGCAGCAAAATCGGTGAGTATAAAAGAGAACGACTTTTGTATAGTGATGGATATCGTGATTATATACTCGGCAAAACTGCTAACGCATCACTCAGATCTTTGTTAGTATTTTTGTAACGAATCTACAGAAAACATTCAAAATTTGCACATGTCGACTACCACCATTTGATAAGAAGCGCATGAAATTTCATAGTAAATGCAACAGTTTGTACTGAAATATGGAACTTTTGATAAGTACACCCTTAATTCTAAAATTCATAAAGTCTGAAATTTGATTGAAATGGGAAATTCACACATAAATTTCAAACCGTTTGTATTGGCTGAAATAGTTCCTGTTTAGAAAAGCTACCATTCCTTAAACAAACGGACGGCTCTAACACTTTTGTGGGTGCATAATTTATTCCCGCAGAGGTAATGTTACATCACTAGTGTCGTTGGTGTCATTGTTTGCGTCGACGGCGACGTCGGTTACGTAGATAAAAACGTATCGGTCTACATCTTATGAACTGTATGAGACGCAGTCTTGATATTTCACACATAGACAGGTCCCACCAAGACATTTCACCTGAGACCATAAAATTTGACATTGTGACCTTGACCTTGAAAAATTGACCATTTCTTTTAAAAAGGTGCGTCTATGCGAGCTACGTTGTCCGAGAACAGCCCTTGTTACGTTAGATAAGGAATTATTTTTTTCAGACTTCAATCCCACAATAAACCAGCTTTCAAAATCAATTCAAACAAAAATGATTGAAAAAGATCACAAGTTACACGAGCCGAAAAACTGTTTTGGTCCCCTTTTCGTATGACGCGGTCATATAAGAGAGAAAACTTGGAAATAGTTTTATGGGTGAGTGCAGAAACTTGTAGAATAAATATATTGCCTAATTATAAATCTAAATCTTTGACAGTAAAGAAGTTATGCAATTTTAAAAAGTGATGCGTTAGCTCTTTTGCTGAGTATATATATATTATATATATTTATAGCATTGTGATTTTCCTTATCTACGTCAATGTTTTATACGAATGATATAAATCTTTAAGAAAAAGTGAGCGGCCAAAGGTCACAGTCTAGGAGAGAAAGTTGGTAAACGCTTGCAATTGATTTTACTTCTGTAATTTTGTACGTCCAGAAAAAAAGTGGTGAATTAACCCGATTTGAATTGTATGTTATTTAAGAAATTAGCCATCCTTAACGTTTGTCTATCACTTAACCACCGTTCTGAGTTAAGTATAGTATACGTAGTACAAAACATATTGGTCACAAAGGTAAATTCATCTCTTTTCCGTATAAACAGCTTCCCCTAAAAGTCCAAGCGCGGGTCCAACAACACTTTCTACAGAAGCTACGATAACGCCCGGGGGCGCAGCGTCAATATGTCCAATAACAAGCAGCCCGGTAGCTTCAACATCGTTGACTCCTAACGGCGCTACAACGTCTATTGGTCTCACAACAAGCAGTACTCTAGCTCCAACAACGACAACATGTTCCAGTGTTATACCGTCAATAACTCAAGGTATCATGTAGTAGTGATCATAGATAGTGATGAAACGAGTGTTATTCAAAATGATTATGCAACGACTTGGTACCGTAACCAGCCTTCCTCACTAGCAATCATGCCATTATATTCGCCTTATTATTTCTCTGCAATTGACCAAACGCCGACTGTAAATCAAAAATATCGATTAGCCAATGGACGATCAGAAAAATTTCATGCCCCCATTGTTCTTCGTTGCACGTGTTATTGCATCGATTTATAGACTGACAATCAGAACAATCGACATGCCAATGGCAAAGAATGTTGTGCTAACAATAGACTAGGTTTGACCTATGTTTTGAAAAACCGTCGGTGTTGTTATAAGATCTCGTAACTACGGCTTAAATTAAGCCGTAGTTACGAGATTTTATAACAACACATACGAAATACTATTTAGTTTGTCCGAATTTACTTCGCAATTAACTGGATAAAATCGTTCTCTATAAACAAATACATGTCCACTGTTTGTATTAAATTCTATGTTGGGCGGAACGATTTGTCGATTGGCGTTTGGTCAATTCTATAGAATTCATTCGCCCAAAGTTTGGAAGTTGCAAAAGAAGGAGGGTACGCTAAATTATTTTGCTTACCTTTTAACAACGAACAGCATTATATATATTTCAGTAAGCGGCATCAAAGATATCAAGTACGAAGGATGTTATAAGCAGATATGGGGGCCACAAGACCCAGCGCTGTCGGGCGATAAAACAAACAGTAACTGTATGACTGTCAACATGTGTGCCAACTTCTGTTACAAGGACGGACATGTGTATTTTGGACTTGAGGTTAGGTCAATATAAAACTTAAAACCCACATTTTGCTCAAACAATCTAATGTACAATGTCATGTAATTGGAATTATTAGTCCCCCACTGGTTACCGGTTGGGGGACAAAATGTTTGCTCGATTCCGTCGGTCTGTCCGTCCGTTCGTTTGTTCGTCAAACTTTTGTCCGGGTCATATCTTCTACACCATAAGTGCTAGCAACTTCAAACTTGGTACACTTATAGATCACATTAAGGAGAAGTTAAATGTTCAAGAACCGGAACGCCCGCTTTTTGAGTTATTGTCCTTTGTTGTTTTACCCTTACATTCTTGTCCGGAACAAATCTCCTAAAACATAAGTGCTAGCAACTTCAAACTTTGTACACTTATAGATCTCATTGAGGAGAAGTGTCATATACAAGAACCGTTACTCTGGCACACCCACGTTTTGAGTTATTGTCCTTTGTTGTTTTTACCTTTACATTTTTGTCCGGAATATATCTTCTAAATCATAAGTGCTAGCAACTTCAAACTTGATACACTTATAGATCTCATAAGGAGAAGTGTCATGTACAAGAATCGTTACTTTGTCACGCCCACTTTTTGAAATATTGCGTTTGGTTGTTTTTACCCTTATATTTTTGGTCGGGACATTTTGTCCAAAGCCTAAAGTGCCAACAACTTAAAACTTTGTATACAGTTATAGATCAAGTGAATAGGAGATATATTATGAGAAAAGAATTTTTGTTATCCGGTGTGGACTCCTGTATTGCATCGCAATACGACATGCACTTGTCAATATATAGCATTTTCGAAGAACATATTAAGGGGGAATGCTCCAGTTTCCTATTTTTTCCCCAATAATAGAATGTATCTATATTTTGAATGTTGAAATTACATGTTAATACCAATTGAAAAATCAGCGATCTTGTTTGAATTTTATAGGCATTCGTATCACATACCCATACAGCGAAAAAATGCACAATTTCTTGCACCTGTCCAAGGTCACTAAAATGCTAATAAAATGCTGTATAATCATCGTTTAGTCTCGAAAACGGATTTAAAGTAACGCCTTACATTTAATAAGAACAGAAAACCCAAAATATGTGATATTATAAACGCGTAAATGTATAAAATAGCATGCTTACGTGTTCGGTTAGATCAACGAAGCTGGAGTGTTTTACGCCAAAATTTGCATATTTTTGGGAATATTTCAAGTTCTACATAATAGAATTTGATAAAACTCCCTCATTGTATTAAGCAACATGTCCTGGTAATAATTCAAAAAGAAAATGTATAGGTCAGCGCACTTATTAGTGAATTATAGCAATTTTTATCAGCTACACATGAATGAAATGACGCAAAACAGTGGTAACTGTATACACACTTACGACTTTTTTGCTCTAAGTAATCGATTTCCATCTTGAGGAAGTCAGTTTCGCATAATAAATGCACTTTTGCCGTCGAAAATGGTAAATTGTAATGATGTGTTATATTATTGAAAATATGGTAGCGAAACATATTGGTACGAAACATTTAATTTACTACAGTAATGACCGAGTGTTCCGAAAAACTGGAGCATTCCCCCTTAAGTGAATACTATGGAAAATGATGAAATGGCATTGATAAAAACCTGAATGGCAAACAAACGAACGAAAAAACAATTTAAAAAACTCATATTGACCCTCGCTTATTCTTTTTGTAGGGGAAATATAAATGCAGATGTGGCTTTACTTTCAACAATATTGGTACCTCGGACGAATGCAACGAATCTTGTCCTGGAAACCCAGCAGAAATCTGTGGCGGAGTATGGGTGCTAAGTCTTTATACATACATGTATGATTAACCATTTCCCAAACAAAACCTTGTTTTGACGTCCCTAACAGAAAAGGCTTTGGAAAACATTGAAACAAAAGAAGAAACTGCCGATAACCAGCAGTTTCTCCTTTTGTCTCAATATTTTCTACGCCATATTTTACACAAATTTTATAACTTCCACTTTGTCATTTGCGACAGTTTTTGAAGTGGATCACCCTAAAATTTTGTCGTTTGGGAAAGGGTTAAATCTGCGGCGGAATGTGGATGATAGGTCTTTACGCCTGTGATTGGAGTAGGACGCAATAATAGACCTTATGCTTTTGATGCCAACATTATTCACTATGAAGTCCTCACACCGAAACTTAAAAAAAAAAAAAAAAAAAAAAAAAAAAAAAAAAAAAAAAAAAAAAAAAAAAAAAAAACACGTCATCTTGACTTCCATGTTTACCCGCCAGATTCTGACTTTGCATTAAAAATGAAGTTTAGAAAGAAATTTACACAAATGGCGTGAATGATTAAAAGTTTTGCCGAATATGTAATTACATATTTGTTCAAGATTCATTGGTTGATCCTTCGAAAAATGTATTTTGTATCGCACGTGTCTCTTTTGACGTCTTTATAGGCGTCATTTTTCATTTTTCTCGGTGTCAATTAATGGCTCAAAATTATGTATCACAAATTTACTTCATTAACAGAATATGTTTATCATCAAATATTGGCCAAGTTTTATAAGCATGCTAATTGATCTTAATGTCACGGATGTTATGCAAAATTTATGTAACTGAAACTCTTTGCGTCACTTTGGTAACACTTTCATATATTGTACATATTATATGGTTTATCAAATCTTGTTACAAATCAGAATGAATAAATATTGTCACTTCGTAAATAGCTTTGAAATCTCTCTGTATGTGCTGAAAATGTTTAAGAAATGTATCAACTGAGTCAAAAGTTATGCCCGTTTGAGTATACAAGGTATCAATTTTAGCTTTCTGGTCATTTTCATTTTTTAGTTCACTGTATTTGTTTTTCTGTCAACAGTGGATAATTTGTTGTAAATGCTTCTTGTTTATGCTATTTTGGTGTAAATAACTCGAACTTTTCATAAACATGTTAATGCTTTTGTAGTACCATTTAATTTGCATATTGTCAGTGTTATTGCAATTACACCGACGATATTTCTGTCAGAAATTTGCCACATTAATTTTATCGGCGAATCGATGATGTAGGACTTAAGGTATGAAGTGCCTAATTAAAAACACCACTTTCAATCCATACGAAATGCATCAAATTACACACACTTGTAAATACACTTCACATAAGTTGATTCACCGAGCCGGATTTCAAGATAATGCTTCAAGGAGAAAATAATTTACAAATATTATTTTACTCTATATTCATATAAAAGGGAGGTAATTTGGAACATTTTTGTCTAATATTTCCATAAATATGCATTAATTCAAAATTCTAAACCGTACAAAATGCTTATGTTTATATTTGGAATAGAAATGTAACACACTTTTGGAATTACTAGCACTTTTCAAATTTCGCCGCGGGCTCTTTGGTGCTAATTAGGCCGTTTTTACCTTAATTACTATAACCCTCCTTGTACTTTTTGAAGAAATGATTCCAACTGACCAGAAAAACGACAAAAAATTCAGATCCTTTATTTGGTCGGTTGGGATCAATTTGTGGAAAAAGTATGAGGAGTTTTCAAATAAGACATAACTTATATTTTCGAAAATGGCTTAATGAAGTGGGGTACATGCAACAACCTTTTGAAAATTGACGCAAAAATATAAAAAGAAAATATTTAGAGATTATTACACGGCTGATGAGGGCCGGAGAGTGATATCGGCCCGTAACCGCGATATCTGCCCCGAGGCCTTTAGGCCGAGGGCAGATATCAAGGTCAGGGCCGATATCACTCTTCGGCCCTCATCAGCCGTGTAATAATCTGTATATTACATTCTTTTTGCAAAAAAAACCCTTCATTCGATGAGTAAATCTTACCTTTCAACATAATTTCCACAGATTTTCCAGTTGAAATAAACTCAATATCATTCATTTATTACATAAATCGCACTTGAATTGAAGACAGAGACCGTTACGACGGCAGCCATTTTTGTAAACAACATTGCGTTTTTCTGACGTCATTGACGTTTTTCGTCACGGAAAGGCACGTGAAAAAGATCTGTACCTATAGTTTTTGGAATATATTCCTTAGCAGCGGGCAGATATCGCATATCTGCCCGCTGCTAAGGATTCACGTGGATATAGCTTTTTCGGCCCGCCCGATATCTGACCGATTCTAGCCGAAAATGTTACTATTTATAGTAACAGAATGTAATATTGCAAAATATTTTACCAGAATGGAGATTATTTTGCCCGCAGTCGTTAATCATCCCATGATGCACAAACCCGACCGCACGGGCGGATCTAGAGGGGCAGGGTCGGGGGGGATGTCCGGACCCCCTGGCATTGGCCGAAAATTAAATTTTTACTATATAAATTTAGTGTAACGTTACATATTTACTACATTTTAAGTCATAATTTGGGTTCGGACCCCCTGGAAAAAAATTGGGCTTGAACCCCCCGCCCGTGGAAAAAAAGTCCGGGATCCCTTTCGACCGTGGCTATGTGGCATGTCAAATACCGACCGACAAGTATCTCATTTAGGACAAATTTGCGTCGAACTACTTTCTATATACCAGAATCAATGAAAATCGTAGTAATATTATTATATCCTTTTATTAAGTGATACGGTCCCTAAGATAGATTTTAAGTTTTCGTTTGATTTGACATGCTCAGATAACGACTTTTAACCCTTCACAAACGACGAAATGTTTATGGTGATCCACTCCAAAAACTGCCGCAAATGACAAGATGGATGTTATTGAAGATATGATTTGTGTAAAATATGACACAGAAAATATTGAGATAAAAGGAGAAACTGCTGGTTATCAGCAGTTTCTTCTTTTGTCTTAATGTTTTCCAGAGACGTCAAAACCAGGCCCCGGTTTCTCGAAAAAAATTAAGTATATGCTCATGAGAACATGCTCAACTTCAAAAAAATACTCTCCAACCTTGAACAGTATTCGATTGAAGTTCCCGTGGATTTCATGCGATTTGAGCACGGTGCTCAGATTTGAGCATGAGAACGTACTTAAGTTTTTTCGAGAAACCGGGGCTTGATCTGTTTTGGGAAAGGGATCATTTGTTTACATGCATTGTCCAGCTTCTTCACTAAGTACTATACATATCATCAAAGTTCTACAACCACAATCATTTGCCTGCACGTGTTTGTCAACGGAGAAAACGCAAATGGCGCGAAAGAAAAGTAACAAATATTTCAAAGTTGCAATTATTTCTTGATTTCTTCTCACATTTTGAATCGACACTTGGCAAACGGACAATCCCAGGGAGTGGATTCACGTGACACCACAACAACAACTACAACAACAACAACTACAACTACAACAACAACTACAACAATTGCAAAGAATCCTTAAAATTCTTTGTTTGTAAGTTGTGGATTTGAAAAAAGGGTTTGAAGTAGGAAGGGAGGTACATGTACATGTAAATATACAGAGATTTGTCTTTGTTATAGATCCTTTAAAAATCAGCCATTACATGTATTCCGCAGTGGAGCATTTTGACTCCATCACAAGTAAAAGCTTGAGAAAACACTTTGAAAAAAGATGAAATTGCTTGCCAAAAGCAATTTCTTCATTTCCAAAATGTATTCTACCCTAAAATTCCAATATAATTACAAGTAAATCAAATTATACAGTATTCACTTTAAATTGTCGTATGCAACATCTTTTAATTTTGAAAAGTCTAAAATTTTGACGTCTGGTTATTGGATAAAAGAACGACCATATCCAGGAAATCCATGACGTCTTTCCGCATTCTCCACGGTGGACAATCATGTGATACAACAATTTCAGAAAATCTTCAAGGATTTTGTAAATACTGGACCGATTTGATTTCTATTTAAAGCAGAGAATGTGGACAGACGTCACGCATTAGATGGACGTGGTTGATTTTTGACAAATCAACTGATAAAGAAGTTATTGAAATAAACCAAAATTTTGGTTTATCTTCAATAACTTTTTTATCAGTTGATTTTTCAAAAATCCAACATGTCCAGCTTATTCCTGGCATTTTCCCACCTTCTCTGCTTCAAACCGAATTCAAATTGGTCAAGTATTAAAAAAGATATTGAAGATTATCGGAAATTCTGAGTCACGTGATTATACACCGTGTTCTCCTGTTTCAAACTAAATTCAAATTTGAAATATTATTATCAATTTTCTGAATTAATTGACTGTTGTTGTTGATGATGTTATTCCCTTACAGAAATGAAAACTTTGCTGCAAATTTGCAGCAAATTCGCCGCGAATTTGCTGCAAACAAATTAGTTCGCTAGAAGGGTTTGCCGGAACTTCGCCGATGTTTGCCGCTAGCTGCAACTTTCCTGCAATCTTCTGGCAAACACGTTTCAGTTTGCGACAAGTTTGCCAGAAATAAGAAAGTTTGTCGGAACTTCGCAGGAAAGTCATCCATCAAATATTTTACATGTAGTTTGCAGGAACTTTGCAAGAAGCCTATCTTGAACATTATTGAATATCATGCAGTTTGCAAGAAATTTGCAGGAAATTAAACTTGTCCAGTGCTCATTCAAGGAGCTTTAAATACCTGTAAGATTCTTGCATATCGTCGGTGTAAATGCAAAACCTCGTGCGTCGATTCTTGCGATTTTCAAAGTACAAACTCGTGTGTCCATTTAGACAATTATCGCAGGTTTTGAGATAATTTTACCGATCAGTATCAATGATACTTTAATTACGAACAATATGTCCAAATTTCAAGTAAAACATTTCAGTTTGGGAAAAGTCATTACACTTTTTCCCTCCCCTTTAAAATTTTCCAAAAATGAGGTTTTGCATTTACTATGACGATATACATATTGAAACATGGATAGACTCAAAATTCTGAACCAATACATAAAGACTAAGAGTTCGGTTTCCAATTTGCCGAGCCCTAATAGCTCAGTCGGTTACGTCGTAGTCTGTCAACTCAGGTGTTGCGAGTTCGAACTCCGGCTCGGCCAGTATCCATTCTGACATTTGACCAAAGTCATTTGTCTCTCACCGATGGGTGTGAATCATTTATGTGAGAGAGCAGCTGGAGGCTCGGTTTGGATATTGTGGTTGTACTGGTGCGAGAAATACCAGGAACCCACGGTTAGGTGCTCCAGCCGCCGCGATATGACCATAGAAGTTGAAAACGGCGTAAAACCCCAATAAATCAAATCGGTTTCCAATTTCTGAATTTATCCAATAATTATTTTAGTTGCCAAATAACTCATCTACAGAGTCATATAAGCTCAGTCATTTAACTGTTTTTTAAAGTGACATTTCAGAATTTTTTCTCATAAATTTCACTTTCATTTTTATTATAAAGAGCATATTTTCTTACGAAAATTCTGAAAATTTCAAGCCAAAATATTGCGCCGTTTACGAGAAATATATATGTTTGTGTTAAAATTAAACAAATTGTTGTCCACAACAGTTCATATGTATATAGAATTTGTCGTTTCTGTCTCAACTTTGAAGGCGTGTTTATCGCCTATCATCAACAACTTCAAAAAAACTGATACCATTTATACCCATTAGAAAAATCAATCTTGGCATCAAGACATACTTTAAAAAATCAAAATGAGGATGAAATGTCCCTTTAATCAGTGTACATCATAATGTGCACACATGTACATGTTACATGTACATGTGTGCACATTTTTTACACAAACATGCATGCATATATTTGCGCAAAGCCTTTGTACCCTTCCCAAATGGCATAATGTTACACAGGCGCCAGGCCCGTAGGAAGCAATTTAATATTGGGTGGTGGGCTAAAGCCCAAGTGTCTGAATATTCGTAGGCGGGCTGATTTGGATTTTCCCTGAATTTTCAGTGTGAAATAAGGAAAATTCGGCATTTTTGGCCAACATTGAGGGCTTAGCCCCCCCCCCCCCCCCCTGTTCCTACGGGCCTGTCAAGTCCACAGGAAGCGATTTTCATAAGGAAGGAGAATCTGGCCCCTGTCAGAGCCAGTGACTAGATATCGGAGGGGTAAAATTAGATTTATCCTAAATTTTCAGTGTATTTAAAAAGAAACTTTCGGCATTTTTGGGCAACTTTGGGGAGGGGCTTAGCCCATTCTAGCCGCCCCCCCCCCCCCACCGTCGTTTCTACTGCTAGTGCAGGGGAGAAATAGAATATTAATAAGAATATGATTTTTGTATGCCATGTCACAGAAAATAATTACTTTGTTAAGGTCAGATGATAATGCTGTTTATCAGCATTTCACTCTTAAATATATATACCCTATGTCAATATTGGGTCTTGTTTGAGAAAGGGTTAATTCAAATCACACATTTAAGTTGGTTTTGGAAGTCCTCTTCACTGTCTTTTTTCTGTAGCTTTTAATTCTAATTAGTCAAAATAATGCCTTGAATAAACTGAATATCCCCATTTTTTTATTTTTTATTTATTATTTTTTTTTGGGGGGGGGGGGGGGAGGGAGGTATATATTCATTTATTTGTAATATCTGTTTTTATTGTATTGATTTGTGAAATAAAAATAGAATCATGCCCTTTTCATGCCTTAATTGTAAGCTTCGCGTCATGCTTACACTACAAATCGTTTTTCTCCCAGACTGTGGGGCTGTGCATCTAGTCTACTAAATGAATAAATCCAGTCTAAACTGAGCATGCGCAAACGAATATTTTCAAACAGATTTCAACGAACGATTTTAAAAAGAAGAACGAAAAGTCAGTTTAATTCATCAAATAACGTGTTATTTTCAACAGCTTGGTCGAGAATCGAGGTATAAAACATTGTTGTTTATGCATATTTAGTCTGACTGCATGACATTTGGTATAGGCGAAGATATTCGCAGTTGAATCGAGACCACGCTGGTACACAAAGGAATTCTATTTTTAGAACAGTTTTAAACTAAGGGTGCGTTCCACTGGGCTGTCCCTTACTGTTCTAACTGTTCTGTCCAACTCAAGCCGAATGGAATGCTCACGGAACAGAACACGTGGGGGATTGTCTAAAACGCAGACAAAACTCTGCAGGCCGATCTAAAAATAAACCTTGACCACCTGCTGTTTGTCGTTTATTTGTCATTTATGGTCTCTTAAAATTGATATTTTTCTTATTTTTGCTGAAATAAATTGATTTTTCTTACATGGTTTGCTTAGAAACGTTAATTTATTTCAACACGGCGCAGTTGAAATCGAAAGTAACCATGCTGGTGATGTCACTGTTCTGCTTGCACCACCTTTTCTCCGGGAACAAGCAGAACATGTTCCGGACATTGTTCTGTGTCATTCCATTGAGTACCGGACTGTTCGGCACACTCTGAACAGCCAATGAACGCACCCAAAGAGAATTATTCTGTTTGCAAACGACAAACGTAACAAATAACTGATGTCATATAATGCACAACAATGCCTGTATAAGTAATTAAGTATATTGCACACTTTGATCATAGGCGACAGCCTAATTTACAAAAGATTCCGCAGATTTGTTGTTCAAGTTTAACGTACATGTAGTGCAAGAGTTGTCTCCCTTGCCAAAGCACATGGCAATCAAGCATCTAGTCTTTTATAAATATTCTAGTCATGTAATTGTTATACCCCTTTCGAAGAAAAAGGGGGTATATTGTTTTGCAAGTGTCGGTAGGTCGGTCCGTCAGTCGGTCGGTCTGTCCGTAGACCAAACCTTGTCCGGAGCATAACTCGAAAAGTATGTAAGGTAGAATCATGAAACTTTACAGGTGGATAGATCTCATTATGGAGAGGTGCAGTGCACAAGAACCGTAACTCTGCCGATCAAATTTTTGAGTTATTGCCCTTTGTTGATTTTTATGCTCCCCGAAGGGAGAGCATATAGTCGCCGCTTCGTCTGTCTGTCCATCCGTCCGTCCGTCCGTCCGAAGCGATTTCTCTATAACCCTTGGGCCAAATCAAATGAAACTTACCATGTGAACTCCCTATGACATAATGCCGATGTACTTTTCCCAGTTTTTGGATTTGAGGCCTCGTCATGGGAAAAGGGGACTTAAGGTCAAATACACTTTTTCTCTAATTTCTCATAGTCTAATGGTCAGAATTTGATGAAATTTCATATTTGAGTAGCAAATCAGATGCCCTTGACAATTAACTACTTGAAATTTGCGTACCAAAAGTATGCCATGGAAAAAGGGGGCTTAACATTTGTTAGCCTAATCTTAGCTCTGCATGACATACATTTATTGTGACAATGCCTTAATCGGGGAGCATTGTCCGTCTCTGACGGCTCTTGTCAAACTTGATTCTTGTCCGGAGCATAACTCAAAAAGTATGTTAGGTAGAATCATGAAACTTTACAGGTGGATAGATTTCATTATGGAGAGGTGCAGTGCACAAGAATCATAACATTGCCGATCAAATTCTTGGAGTTATTGCCCTTTGTTGATGTTTACACTTAATTCTTAACCTTGCCTATATCTCATGTCTTTTTACACATACAGCCTTGATATCTCACACATAGATACATCCTATCAACATCGTTCACATTTGACCATGACCTTGTGACCTTGACCTTGGAGTTTGACCTACTTTAAAAAAATTAAACTGCCTTACTGGGCTTATATCTCATGACCTATTACACATACAGCCTTGATATTTCACACATGGACACCTCCTACCAAGACCTTTCACAATTAACCATGACCTTTGACTTTGACCTTGGTGTTTGACCTACTTTTTAAAAACTTTAACCTGGCCGATGTATCATGTCCTTTTACACATACAGCCATGATATTTGACACATGGAAACCTCCGACCAAGACCTATCACATATGACTATGACATTGGACCTTGTGACCCTGACCTTGGAGTTTGACCTACTTTTAAAAAAATAAACTGGGCCTATATCTCATGTGCTATTACACATACAGCCTTGATATATCACTCATGGACACATCCTACCAAGACCTTTCACATTTGACCATGACCTTGGACCATGTGACCTTGACCTTGGACTTTGACCTATTTAAAAAAAAACCTTTAACCTAGCAGATATATATATATCATGTCCTTTTACACATACAGCCTTGATATTTGACACATGGACACCTACGACGAAGACCTTTCACATTTAACCATGACCTTGGACCTTGTGACCTTGACCTTGGTGTTTGACCTACTTTTATAATACATTAACCTGGCCTATATTTCATGTCCTTTTACACATACAGCCTTGATATTTCACACAAGGTCACTTCCAGCCAAGACATTTCACTTTTGACCATAACCTTTGACCTTGACCTTGGAGTTTGACCTACTTTTAAAGAAAATAAACTTGGCCTACATCTCATGTGCTATTACACATACAGCTTTGATATTTCACTCATGGACACATCCTACCAAGATCTTTCACATTTGACCATGACCATGGACCTTGTGACCTTGGAGTTTGACCTACTTTTAAAGAAAATTAAACTGGGCCTATATTTTTCATGTCCTTTTACACATACAGCCTTGATATTTGACACATGGACACTTACGACAAAGACCTTTCACAATTGACCATGACCTTGAACCTTGTGGCCTTGACCTTGGTGTTTGACCTACTTTTACAATACATTAACCTGGCCTATATTTCATGTCATTTTACACATACAGCCTTGATATTTCACACATCGTCATTTCCACCCAAGACATTTCACTTTTGATCATGACCTTGACCTTGGAGTTTGTCTTACTTTTAAAAAACTTAAACTAGGCATATTTCTCATGTCCTGTTACCTACACAGTCTCGATATTTTACACATGGACACCTCCTACCAAGACCTTTCACATTTGACCATGACCTTGGCCTGTGTGACCTTGACCTTTGATTATTACATACTTTTAGAAATCTTTAACCTAGCTTTTATCTTATGTCCTATTACATCTACATCCTTTATATTTCACACATAGACACCTCCTACCAAAACCTACCACATTTGACCATGACCTTGAATATTGCAACCTTGACCTTTGACTTTGACCTACTTTTAAAAAGACTGAAACCAGGCATATATATCATGTCCTTTTACACCTACAGCCTTGATATTTCACACATGGACACCTCCAACCAAGACCTTTCACATTTGACCATAAACTTGACCTTGGCATTTGGGCTACTTTTAAAAACTTTAACCTGGCCTATGTTTCATTTTACTTTTACATATACAGCCTTGATATTTCACACATAGACACCTCCTACCAAGACCTTTCATATTTGACCATGACCTTGGACTTTGTTAACTTGACCTTGGACTTTGACCTACATCAAATGTAGGCCCTTGAGGGGGCATATATGTTTTACAAACATCTCTTGTTTTTTTTTTCAAATTCAAATCCTATGTTGTGGGTACTCATTTGAATCATCTCGACGAGACGATACAAATGAGTACCTACAACATAGGGTTTGATGATCACTGACAGCATTATTGCAGTTTGCAAAGTCACCACCCCCTCTTATCTGGAGCCCTGTACAATGTTTGGCACCATAATTTAGATTTCGGATGAGTTAGATTTTCACAACCTATTGACCATAAGTTCTTTTTCAGTCTTAAAGTAATAAATATTAATTGAATTGAACAAAAGTGTTGCTCATATCATTTAGGTTCAGGTGAGCGATATAGGACCAGCATGGTCCTCTTGTTTAAATCAATGTTTACAAATGCCCCACATTATGAGAAAAATGTTTTTGTTCACAATTTAAACCTTACAAGTCTGTTTTTGTTTATTTCCAGGGTAAACAGAACCTTACAATGCTGGAGATATGAAGACTGTTGGCTACTACGTACAGCAACAGAGAAGTCCAATTTTGACATGAAAGATAAGAAAAATGTCGTTGAAATTAAACAACTTTGACAAGTAACTGTCTGTCAGCTCTTCTAAAATACTTAAAGTTAAACTGAAGTGTTGAACATCAATGTACATCTAAAGTATGGACAGTCTGGACTAATATTTACCTTTAATCACATGTACATGTACAGACAAGTTTTGTAAGAAGTTACAAAAAAATTTAGCCTCATCTACTTCTAATGGTCAATCAAATGCTTGTTACTAAAACTTTGCTATTGGGGACATCATAATGGTGATTGATTTAAATGTACGACCTGAACAAGCGGAAAATTGGTTGGATCATGTAGACCTATCACAGATAAGAAACTTACATGGGGACCGAGATCTATATATACCAATCAACAAAACTCTGAAGAGAC
The DNA here is from genome assembly GCA_963680895.1 of Fragum sueziense. Taxonomy (NCBI): domain Eukaryota; kingdom Metazoa; phylum Mollusca; class Bivalvia; order Cardiida; family Cardiidae; genus Fragum; species Fragum sueziense. The sequence continues at coordinate 41,060,373 of OY804606.1, forward strand.
CAGTTGACCGCATGTGTCCACTTGTGAAACAGCTTGGTGTAAATATGGACTGTAGTAATGCCCTATAAGTGTAAAGTGTAACAGGGCCGCATTGTATTGCCGGAGTGTTTTAGTGAATGTGCTATATTATTGCCCAATAGAATGAATATCAAAGTGTTAGAAAAATCTACAGTGTAAATAAGAGATACAGAATTCGGAGAAGAAGGACCTGCACAATATAAACTACGAAAGATTCTTGGACAACAGACTGCGAATTCGTTTCTACAAATCGATTGAAGATTTGATACACAGAATTAACAACATGCCGCATCGAAAATCAAATAAACAGACTTGATGAACACAAAATAATGTCAGCCTAATAGACTTGATGCATCAACAACCGATATTGATTTAAGGTAGAATACCCGTAATGTGGCCATTTTGGGATTCACAAAACATCAGGGTTTTTTTGGCCGCATCATTACATATCCGAAGCTATTCAGGCTCGGTCGTGAACATTCGGCGATGGAAAGTTTCATGGCCAAATGTTTTCGACATAGCCCAAATAATGCCGATGTCTCGCGAATCTCATTAGGGGTGGACTACCTTAAAAGTGTTTATTGAGAATCTTGTTCTTCCTGGTGAGGAATGTTATTTGTTTTGCTTGTGAAAATGAGCTGAGAAAGATAACTTTTATCCGAGAAATATGCCTTCTTTAAAAACTGTTATCTACATCAACTTCTGTTAATTTAAGAAATTAAAAGTTTCGGATAAGATTGTAATGAATTGGTATTTAATTAATTAGAAAGTTGCGGCATGCAACAAAATAGAAAAAGAAAGGATTTGTGTATATAGCTTAGAAAATACTAAGGCAAAAGGAGAAAATGCTGATTATCAGTATTTACTTCTTTTGCCTCAATGTTTTCCCCAGCCTTTTTTAGTAGGGACGTCAAAACCAGGTCTTGTTTGGGATAGGATAAAGCGAGGTTTCTTAAGAAAATGTGAAACTGATCACTATCACCAAATGTAATCAAAAGTTACTGGCCTTACTTTCATTTAAAGCCTCTTCCGGTTTTAGTGAGGAAGTATTTGGTTGAATGAAAGGTGACCTATTTTACTCTGCATCCAATCAAATAGCTTTCTTGTTTGCAGGAAGATTGGAAGAAATATAAACAAACCAGTTTGCTGGAAAGTTGCAGCAACGGTTTGCTGCAACTTTGCGGCAAATAGTTTGCGAGAAAACTAATTTGCATACGAAAAACGAAGTGGCCGCAACTTTGCGGCAAATAGTTCTGGGAAGTTCGCGAGAAGAATTTGGACGAGTTTGCAGCAACTTTGCAGCAACAGTTCGCTGCAACTTTGCAGCAACAGTTTGCAGCAACTTTGCGGCAAATAGTTCGCTGCAACTTTGCAGCAACAGTTTGCAGCAACTTTGCGGCAAATAGTTTGCGAGAAAGCTAATTTGCATACGAAAAACGAAGTGGCCGCAACTTTGCGGCAAATAGTTGCGGGAAGTTTGCGAGAAGAATTTGGACCAGTTTGCGGCAACTTTGCAGCAACAGTTCGCTGCAACTTTGCAGCAACAGTTTGCAGCAACTTCGCGGCAAATAGTTTGCGAGAAAGCTAATTTGCATACGAAAAACGAAGTGGCCGCAAATTTGCGGCAAATATTTGTAGCGAATTCGCCGCAAATTTGCAGCGAAGTTGCCGCAACTGTTTGCGGCAGGGCTAATATTTTGGTAAGGGTTGTTAAATCGCATGGCTCCTTGGATTCAATTCATCACTCCTATGATTAAGCCAATCATATTTTTCAGAAACATTGTTTCTACAGCTTCTAAGACGAGAACTCGCTGTACATCGTTTTTTTTATTCAAATCAGAGAGGAGACGGCTGCATCTTTCTCTGCTTGCTCTTTTGTCCCCTAGTTAACCGTTTCCCAAACAAGACCTGGTTTTGACGTCCCTAATAGAAAAAGTTTGGGAAAACATTGAGGCAAAAGAAGAAACTGCTGATAACCAGCAGTTTTTCCTTTTGTCTCAATATTTTCTACGTCATATTTTACACATACCCTTTCTTTGATAGCATCCATTTTGTCATTTGTGGCAGTTTTTTTGAAGTGGATCACTCTAAATTTTTGCCATTTTGGAAAGGGTTAATGTGTTACATCCATCATAAGATACCAACCAATTTCGCTCATCTTTGGGCCACATCCGCAACAATGGAAATTAAAGATGAAATATGGAATCTAAAATTCGGATACAGTCGTCGATTTTCGGGCATCATCTGCGGCAAAGGAAATCGGCGATGATATCCACATTTTACGATGGATCAATAATTATTATTCACAACCATTGGTTGAAGAAAGTCATTTAAGAAATATTCCTGTCAAGTGTCAACTTGGCCTGCCTGCGAATTAATTTTTACAGAATGTTCTCATGATTTTTCGAGGTCTGATAAGCGTCGCCCTACTACGTCTATATTTTTTGATGCGTCAAACATTTGTGAACGCGTTCTGAAAAGGTTTACAAAAAGAATATTCCTACCAAGTTTGGTAAAGGTAGACTAAACGATTTAGGAAACGAACTTATTGACGAGTTCCGAAAGCCGACACACAAAGCACGGCAGATACAAAGGTGATCACAAAAGCTCATATCGTCAGTAGGGGGTCAAACCTCGTAACATCAGCTTGCAAAAGCTGGAGTTACGAGGTTTTGACCTCCCACCGACAATAGTATTCATACAGTTCATACAGTTTTCGAGACCAAAAATACTAAGTAAATAAGCTACTTAAAGTTTCTATTAATTAACCCTTTTTTAGAGAAAAGGCAGTAAGTTTAACCTCACTGCTACACACTCCATACAGCTGGGTAGATAAGACTGAGGCATTGACAATTAATAGTGACTCACAAAAGGACCGACCTCTGCGGGTGGAATTCGAACTGGAGTCCCCCGGGTTTCAAGCCCATTTCGCTAACCACTGCATTATCGAGGCTGCTAAGTTCGCTGTGCTCAGGTGAGCTACAAATCGGGACCGTAACCAAATAATTGGTTTCATATATCATTTATTTACGTTTGTTGCTAATTGTATTCGATCAAGCCAATTTACGATGTTTGGATGGAGATTTGATTTAGTTCTTTTTACGCCTCACAAACCCGAATATGTAATACAGTCCGTCAATTAAGTAAAATAGTTTTATGTTTTATATGACGTTTTATATGACTTTCAAACTTTTAAATTATTTAGCAAACTTCTAACAGGTCCGAAATAATGGCCAATGTTAACACATTCCTTCCTATCAACTCTTTTTTGTAAAGTTTCTTACCAGAAAAGGCTTACGAAAACAATGTAAAACATGAAGAAATTGCTTGTGGCAAGTATTTTTTTTTTCATTTTCCTAAAGGTTTTCTATATAAAAGTATATTAAAAAAGTTAAATCAAATTGTTATCTGCAACATTCTATTTTTAAATTTGAATCAGTCTAATATTCTGCTGTTTGGGAATTAGTTAAAACAAACAGACACAGTAAACTCGCAATTTGTCAAAGTCATGGCAAAGGGCAAGCCCAAAGGTCTCAAAACATCCGAAGTTCGGAGCGTCCGAATAACCTGAAACTGGTATGGTGTATCGCAGCTGAATTTTCAAAATATCAATTTGGCTTTTTCCAGTCCAACATATACAGGCGTTTATAAATGCATAAAGCGGTTGGTTGGGTATAGCTTTTTATCAGCTGCTTTTCAACATTACAGCTACGCACATGGTTACATTGGACCTCTCTGAAATTTATGGGAAAATACAGATATTTGATAACACAAGGTGGTTCAGAAACACGGTGTATAATCACGTGGCTTAGATTTTCCGATAATCTTCAATAAATTTGTCAATACTTGACCAATTTGAATTCGGTTAAAAGCAGAGAAGGCGAAAAAATGTCAGGAATAACCTGGGCGTAGAGGTTTTTAAAAAATAAAGTGATAAAAAAGTTATTGAAGATAAACCAAAATGTTGGTTTATCTTCAATAACTTTTTTATCAGTTGATCTTTTAAAAATCAACCACGCCCATCTAGTGCGGGACATCTGTCCACATTCTCTGCTTCAAACCGAATTCAAATCGGTCTAGTATTTACAAAGTTATTGAAGATTTTCTGAAAATATTGTATCACGCGATTATCCACCGTGAGTAATAGAACAGTAATTGTTCGATTAAAGGTAAATCCGTAGTCAAAATAAAAAAAGAGTTTTTTTATGATTATGATTTTTGGGACGGATAAAACATTTGCGCTTTTGCAGTTACTCGGGCTTATGTTGCAACAATTTACCCCTCTTTTAAGAGAAATAAAAAAAATGAAGGGGTAAAGACATTTCATTCTTTTTTATTTTAAATTCAGACTCTATATTGTGGTTACCTATCTAAATAGCGTTTGATTGACCAGTAATTTAATATTCCACTTTGAAACACCATTACACTCTTTTACATGTAGCTAATCGGCTATGGTATATTTTTACCCATCTCAAACAGGAGCCAGTTTTTACGTTTCCAGTAGAAAAGATTTTAGAAAGTATTGTAGAACAAGAGGACCATGATGGTCCTATATCGCTCACCTGAACCAAGATGATATGAGCCATTGTTATGTTTGAATCAATTAATATTTGTGACATCAAGACTGAAAACAAATTGATGGTCATCGACATTATGTTCCTGTTTTGTCTTTATAGGTAAATATATCTGGTTGTAAAGAGTGAAAACAAGGTAAAAAACGAGAATTTTGTCCATTTCAAGGGCAGATAACTCAGCAAATGCTTGTCTATTTGTGCTGAAGTTCAAACTCATCCATGATCTTATGGTGATTAACCATTATATCCAAGATCAAAGTTTTGTCTTGATTGGTAACTATTAATTCTGTGGTTGATAGAGTAAAAACAAAGTCGAAAACAGCAATTTTGTCAAATTCAAGGGCATGTAACTCACGACTTTCTCATCCAATCAGACTGAAATTCAAAGTCATCTAAGATCTTATGGTCACCAACATTATTAAATTGTAAGTCTTGATTGGTCAATAATTGTAAATGCCAGAGAGTAAACAAAGTTGAAAAACAGTCTATAACAACACTTTTGTCAAATTCAAGGGCATATAACTCATGACTTTCTCATCCGATCACACTGAAATTCAAAGTCATCCAGGATCTAATGGTCATCAGCATTATGTACAAGTTTTGTCTTAATTGGTCAATATTTGTAGATGCTACAGTATAAACAAAGTAAAAAAACGTCGAAACGTCAATTTTGTCAAATTCAATAGCATATAACTCATGATCATCTTTTTAACCGATCAGGCTGAAAATTGAATCATCTGACATGTTATGGTCCTTAACATTGTGGCAAAGGTTTGTCTTTATTGGTCAATAATTGTAGATGCTAGAGAGTAAAAAGTCAAAAACAACATTTTTTTCAAATTCAAGGGCATATAACTCACAACTTTCTGGTCAGATCAGACCAAAAATCGAACTCATCCAAGATCTTATGGTCACTAACATTGTGTTAAACATTTGTCTTGATTGGTCAATAATTGTAGATGCTATAGTGTAAACAACGTCGAAAGCAGTCAAAAAGACAATTTTGTCAAATTCAAGGGCAGATAACTCAGGGCTTCCTGGTCCAATCTGACCCAACATCGAACTCATTCGAGATCTAATGGTCACCAACATTGTGTCCAACTTTTGTATTGATTTGTCAATATTTGTAGATGCTAGAGTGTAAACAATGTCAAAAGTAGCTATTTTTTACATTCAAGGGCAGATAACTCCTGACTTTCTGGTCCGATCTGATCCAAATTCAAAGTCATCCAAGATCTTAATAGTCATTAACATTGTGTTAAAGTTTTGTTTTGATTGGTCAATAATTGTATATGCTATAGTGTAAACAAAGTCGAAAATGGTAAAAAACGACAATTTTGTCAAATTCAAGGGCAAATAACTCCTGACTTTCTAGTCCCATCTGACCCAAATTCAAACTCATCCAAGATCTTATAGGCATTAACATTGTGTTAAACATTTGTCTTGATTGGTCAATAATTGTAGATGCTATAGTGTAAACAAAGTAAAAAACGGTAAAAAACGACAATTTTGTCAAATTCAAGGGCAGAAAACTCCCGACTTTCTAGTCCGATCTGACCCAAAATTGATCTCATCTGAGATCTTATAGTCATCAACATTGTGCCCAACTTTTGTATTGATTGGTCAATATTTGTAGATGCTAGAGTGTAAACAATGTCAAAAGTAGCTATTTTTTACATTCAAGGGCAGATAACTCCTGACTTTCTAATCCGATCTGACCCAAATTCGAACTCATTCGAGATCTCATGGTCATACATGTTTTGACCAAGTTTGGTTAAGATTGGCTTATATTTGTAGATGCTAGAGTGTAAACACCAAATTGTTGACAGACGGACGGACGGACGGACGGACAGACGGACGGACGGACGGACATACGGACAGACGGACGACGGACAAAAAGCGATCACAATAGCTCACCTTGAGCACTTTGTGCTCAGGTGAGCTAAAAAGAAGAACACACCAAAAAACGAACTTTTTATTTTTTCTCCTCAATAAACAACTATTTTGTCTCTGCAATAGCTTTCTTATTGTCTAGCACTTGTTATAGCGGATTTCATCCCCATTTCATTGTTTAGGCCAAGATTGTTATTCTTATGCGTTCCATGCTATCTGTTGCTTGAAATTGTCGCTGGTAAGCTAGGAAAACATTTTTTTGAGACAGAAATGACAAATTACATGTACATGCGAACTGTCATTTACCCCCAATTAATTAATTTTTAAGGGAAAAAAATGTTCCTCGTAAACGACGCAATAGTTTGCCTTGAACTATATGCCCTTTCAGATAAAAGTAAATTATGTGAAATTTATGAGAAAATAATTATGGAATGCCACTTTAATGTATTCATTTATTATTTACAGATAATTTAGTACTGCCATAATTTATGATCATTTTGTAGCATTTTGATTAATTTCAGTTCATTTTTTTTAAATCAGCGCAATGTTCCATGACATGTAATTGCCATTACGCAAATGAGTTTAACACTTTCCAAAATATCAAATTATTTTGGTATCTCGCATTAAATAAAACATCAAAAACGATATCATAAATGCTTCAAAAATAGAAAAGAATGTTGGATTTAAATAAAAGCAAAGCATTTTCCTAGAAACAGGAGAATATGCTTCTTTCGATATCACTATTTTTTCAACGGTCCTGGTATATGAACGTTAATGATTTTTAATGCTTTCTGGTGGGGCTCTAGATAGAAAGAGGTAAATAATTTTCAAGACGCAATAATTCATTTATTGTTCATTAAACGATATTTTGTGGATACTCATTGGGATCGTCTTATCGAGACGATTCAAATGAGTACCCACAACATAGAGTTTGGAATTGAAATAACAAAGTAAGATTGTTTAAACCCTCAATTATCTGTAACTCTTCTTCTAAGTTTCAAAAGCAAGCGTTGGTTGGGAAATGGTTAAACATGACCCGTCACGCTAAAAGGGACCTTATAGGAAGTGTCAAAGTATCGACCCTAGTCAGTCTGTGCTGTCCGCGCAGCCAGACTAGGGCCGACACTTTTCATTTTTATGTAATTTTCTAAATCCGGAATGTTTTCAATATGTTCATTTTTCGCAGACATGATCTTATTGACCTATGCTGAGTCTAACAAGTTAATCAAAATTTGGATTTTTGGAGTTCGGTTAAAGTCCCTTTTAGCGTGATGGGTGACAAATGTAGAAATTCAACTTAGGGTTGCCAGATCGATGACAGGAGTCATTTGGATAGCATTTCAAAAACTTACCAGTTTTACCTAGTCACGATGCTGTCTTTTAAAATATTTTCCAAAGTGATGTTTGCTTTGGTTATCTTGAAAATGCAATGTCAAAGTAAGAAAGTTTATCTTGACAAAGAAGATCTCAATGTTCGTTTGACCGGTCACGTGTTTTGGGCACGTGACAAAATGGAAGATTTACCCACGTGCGCTCGTCGTTGCATTGAATACAAGAAATGTAAATCGATAAATTTTTCGATAAAATACAAAATACGAGGGGCGTTCATTAAAGATTTCCCCTGACCTACTTTCAGTTGAGCTAGGAAGTTGAAAATGTACACATACATTACCATATACCTCTATAGGTTACATGAAAAATTGCAGCTCTGAAATGTAATTTGTTTCTCATTTCCGTGTGCTTAAGTTAAGTAAGGTAGCGTGATGGAGCAAGCAGTAATCAGATTCCTGTATTTGAAAGGTCGCACTCTAAAGGAGGAATTTGATGACATTAAAGAAGTTTCTGGGAATAATGTCCCATCATATGACTTTGTCAAACACTGGTATACTCAGTTCAAGTGTGGGCGTAAGTCTGTGGAATCAGCCCGAATCATGGGCGCCCACAGTCTGTCATTGATGATGCGACCATAAAGTCAATACAAGGTTTCGGGCACAATCTACGGTGTTCTACAGAACAGGTCTCCAAAACTGCATAAAACGATGGCAGAAGTATGTCTCTCTGGCTAGAGGCCATGTAGAGAAAGATTAATATTTGTGCCAAATTTCAATTCTCTATACTTATTGGAAGTAGGTTAGGGGAAATCTTTATTGAACGCCCCTCGTATGTGAGCTGAACTTGGTGAAGAAATTACCAGAGAATCAATGTGAATTGAAACGAAATGCGTCGTTTATCAACATGGATATAGACATATGGCCAAAGGTAATAAAGTTATTTTACCCATTATTGGATCCAGATAACTTTCGGCCTCGTTCGGTACAATAAACAAGGCTATTAGAAATCCGGATAGCCTTAACCGTTGTAAGAATTCTGATGTATCTAATAGTAGGTGAAATACGTTAAACTTTAATTGCGATTTCCTCCTTTTGTCTCCCAAGATCTGACAATGCGAGGTGTATCGGTATTTTTATTTTTTCTCCTATGACTTTCGCTTTGTTTCCAACGGTCTTAAAAGACCATTATTATTTCCAAAAAAACCCAATTGACCCTGTGTCCAAGCAAAACTGTGGATATGTGAAAAAAAACACCCATAAAGCCTAAGAAAAATATGCATATGTTCAGCATATATTTTACAAAAGTGCTATTAGTATAGGTCGGTATGTACATCCGCGTGTTTTGAATTATTATTTATGCCAACAGTCTGGAATGGAAAGAGTGTACCCTGGAGTGAAAGAAACTGCTTGTTGGCATCCATGTACCGGCGTCAGATTTTCGTGACGTCACGGTAAAGAACGCGATTCCCTGGTGAAGTAAAGATATAAAATCAAATTTAATGATAAAATCCAACGATTGAGTTTTAAGATTTAGCATATCATAAATCCGATATAATTCTGCACACCACCATATAATTGTTGTATGTTTACTTTCTATGGTAACCGCGTCATGCAAAAAGGGTGTAAAAACAGTTTTTCGTCTCGTGTAGCTCGAGATCTGTCTTACTTGTTTTTATTTAAATTGAATATTAAAGCTAGTTAATTGTCAAATAAAATGCAGAAAACGCCGAGCCATTATCTAACAACGCAAATGTTCACGCGAATAACTGAACTCGCCTATACCGGACTTTGTAAGAAAAATAGGTCAAACTTCAACCTCAAGGTCACGAGGTCAAATGTCATGGTCTCAAATGAAAGCTTTTAGCAAGAGGTATCCATGGATGAAATGTAAATGTTGTATCTCTAATAGTGCGTAAGATATATGTTAAAGTGTCTGAAAAGTGGGTCAAACTCCGAGGTTAAGGTCACGAATTCAACAACCATGGTCCAAAATGAAAGGCACTGACAATAGGATTTTATGTATGAAATATCAAAGTTCTATGTGTAATATGGGTATTTGTTTTGAAAAGGAGATCAAACAACACAGTCACGAGGTCAAAGGTCATGGGCTCAAAGGAAAGGTCTTATCAGAAGCTATCCACGTGGGTAATATATAGACTCGAGCTCATATAGTTATGAGAAATAGACCAGGTTAACATCTTGCCTATGTGACCGAGGTTGACGCCAATGCGGAAATTTTTAATGTAATATACAGGTTAGTCCAAGGAATATTATCAAAGATCCAAGTCGAGTGTTAGAACTTTTGCTAAGTATCTGGTGTGGAACAATATCAAAATTCCAAATGACGCATTGGTATGACACAGATTCCTGAAATACTGCTTTTGTAGGAGGGAGTTGGTTCTGACTGAAACTGTTTTCGGTGGAACAACCACCACCTCAAAGCATAAAGAGGAGAAATATCTTAATCTGGTTGATACAACTGATATGCGAAACGTTCCCTCGCAGCAAATACTATTCCACACAGTGTATGGCCACATGCAATTGCATTAAGCGCGTTTAAGATACCAGTGTCTGCCATTTGAAACGCCTTCCATGAAAACGTCTTTCTTTTTCCACAATCGGACTCTGCATTATCTGCACCAATAAAAACCTTTACAGATGGGATAACCTCAGCAAGATTGCAGTCAATTACATTGACGCGCAACATTCAAATGTCGCTTTTTAGTAACGTTTAATAATATCTGAACGTAGCTGAAGGGTCACAACAGAATTTCACAAGGAATTTCGATACCGGTATGTAGTTGTTTTCGAACAAGAACAACTGTGAAACCATTTCTCAGGCCCGTAGGAGCAGGTAGGGGCGGGGGCTAGGGTCGAAAATACCGAATGTCCTTTATTTTACGCTGAAATTTAAGGGAAAATCCAATTTAGCTTGCCCACCCCATTCCCCCCCCCCCACAATATCCAGACACAGAGATTCAGCCACCCCAATATGAAATTGCTTCCTACGGGCCTGTTTCTAAACTACATAAAACGTTTGCTTACACCATCAACGTTTTCAATTCATTACGAACACGTACACGTCTTCCCACTCCCACCCCCAAAATGTCCTAACATGTGCTCTTTAGATGACAAATCGGAGCAGCGAGCTCGAAACGGGAGAACATCAACGTTGGTCTCACGTAGAATATCCCTGATTCCAGCCCAGTCAAGTCTGGCACTTGCATGGTGTGGCATGAAAGGCACTACGTACAACGTCCGGTCAACGTCCAGCACACACCCGATTGCGCAGACGATTACCGGTGATTTGTGTGGATAATCTAGGTTGAAATGCATGAAGAAATCACTCGCAAGTGCTGGTGCCGATATGGAACGATTGTATTGTGATGCTATTGTGAAGTTATGACGGCCATCATTTGGTGGCGTTTATCCTTGAACGGACCTACATGTATTTCCCAGGACAGGAATGTCTCACAAGGTTTTCTCAAATGGTTACTTATGCTTTGAGAAACGTAAAACGAAATGAAAACTCTTTAGCGCTGGTTCTGCCACGTAACACTACCACATCGATATAACGCACTTTTAAAGTGACTTTTTTTGTGATAAATTTTACTTTTATCTTTATCGGAAAGAGCATATTTCCTTATGAAAATTCTGAAAATTTCAAGCCAAAATATTGCGCCGTTTACGAGAAATTTATATTTTTGTGTTAAAATTGAACAAATTGTTGTGGACAACAGTTCGGATTTATATGCAATTTATCAATTATGCCTCAACTTTAAATGCGTGTTTCTAGCTTATTGGCAACAACTTCAAATCAAAGTGCTGAGAGCACTGTCATTGGACGTCTCTGATTGATTGAGCGGGATTGTGCATGAACGAAAGATATTTTATTCATTTTTCTGTGTTTAATTCTATAAGATCGGTTTCGGACATACGAAATCGGCTTTATTACCAGAAAACCCTTCTCAGGCTTCAAATGATTTGATTGCCGTTTCAAGACAACTGATTTGTCTCTATGGATAATCACTATTAATTTGATTACCCAATTCAATTAAGGTCATGTGATTAGCACTTTTGTCTTCTTGTTTCGGTTAACTATGAGTATTGTCGTCAGTTACACCTTTCGTTGATTTTATAAAGGACGATACAAAGCAATTTATTCAAAATGTAAGCCAACGCGCTACATAAATGAAAGCCGCGATAGCTCACTTGGCAGAGCACTCACCTTGTACTCTTTACACATGTCTATATCTGGAAGGCCCTGGGTTCGAATTCTACTCAGACATTGTTTTTTTTATCATCTTCTTTTCGACTTTTATCTCCACCATCGTTAGGGATAAAACGACCGCAGTGATTTAGAATCGATCTAAACACAAATTCAACGACATAAAGTAATGAAACGCCGATCATTTACATACAATTCCGCTCAATCAATCATAGACGTCTAAATATAGTGCTCCAAGCATTTTGATTTTTATTTGTGTTTAGAGTAAAAAAAAAGAAAAAAAAAAAAGAAACACTGCAGCAGTTTTCCCTGGCTGTGGTTACAAAACAAAGTCAATTCACACTTTTCCTGAAACAAAATACCAGATGAATTGGAGCACCTAACCATGGATTCCTCATACCAGTACTACCGCAACATCCTTACATATACAGATGTGCATACAAAGAAGAAATTGGGAACGTGTCGTCGGGAAAATGGCAGTGGAGTACAATACGCAATTTAAATCTTCATATCATTATCAACGAAAATTTTAGAATAGCAATGTCCATATCTGTACACACATTCATACGATCATCTATGTTCCATTGTCATTGTTGCAGACCCATTGCTTAATCTTCTTTGTACAATACACGTAAACGGTTCACTTAAACGTAATAAATACAGATCGCTGTCCCTCGATCATAGACTAGTCATAATCATTGTTGTCATGATCATCGATCAGTATGTAAATAGGTCATGATACTGTCGAATATCAGTGATACAGATGCTGGAGAAAAAAAAATAAAACTCGTAAGAGCAACTATTTTTCTGAATAGGTGGATATCACTAGCGTCTCATCTGAGGCTGTTCAGATGGAACCCCGATTTGCGATCGAGTCGAACCCGAGTTTCGAAATGAACTCACTCCCTGAGAATCAATTTTAAAACCCTGTTTCCAAAATACGTCTCGTGGAAACCCCGTTCCTTTAAATATGTCAAGGACTTAAACAACAATGATCAAAGAAAAAGAATCTATCATACATAATACGTGCATTAAACTGAGTAACCATCCTAAAATGTCTGTTTTCAGTAAAGACATCAAGAAAAACAAACGTTTTAACAAACGTTATACAGAAAAAATAATCCGAAATGGTTTCGAACCAACGGCGTTCCAAATTTCATACTAAAAAGGGTTGCGAGGTTAATCCTTTCCCGTTTGAGCTATCGCTGCTGCTGATGATATAAGGCGTTTGTTTACTTTATAAACATAGTGTATGCATGTATCGCTTTCTAAAGATCTTACCCTTTACACAATATTACGAAAGTCAAATCACTACAAGAAAATGGTTAAATCGAAAAAAGATCGTAAAGTTGGTTAAGACGTGGCATGAATTGAATCGGCAAATGAATCGTATAGTGTTTGTTAGAGAACACATAGAAAGCAGGAAAAGATACGACAGTTTTCCTGTATGGTCGCAAAATCTGTTTTGAATTTTGGTCAACTGGCAATTGAGTCTGAGAAAGGGTTTTTTGGTAATGAAAACTCATTTCGCCTGTCGAAAAGTGGTTATAAGAATTGGACGTCCTTTCGGACGTCCAATTAAAAACTGATAGTATTTATACACATTAGAATAACCAATCTTGGCATCAAGACATACTTTAAAAAATTGAAATTGGAATGAAATGTCCATTGTGTATTCTCGTATGGTTTCTGACAAATTCTTGAACGGCTTTCAACTTAATGGCCAAAAACAAGTAAGAGTAAGTTCACAGCAAAATATTCTACAGAATAATGGCTGGTATACATGAATGCCATGGTGGGCATAGAAACCGGAAATGCTTACCAGAAATATGAGACGCACGTGATAGCGGTATAAAATGCTTGTGTTTGTACTCTTTGGTGATAACCAATGTGATATTGTCCAGCAAGATTAACCCGGGACGTCCCAACTTAATTTTCGTGTGCAAAGTCCGTTAGTTGAGCGTCTTAACAAAACAAAGCCGAAATGGGGTCATTACATATGCAGATGTCCCGGGTTAATCTTGCTGGACAATAAACGTTTGATTTTTAAACATACTATTGCTTTTAGAGATCTATTTACACATTATTGCTTATTACTATGTATACCAATTTTGACCGTGTAAGGAAAATGACGTTATTTTGCGAATACGGCGTGGAACCTGAAGTGCCAACAACTGATCCCTGTTACAGGACCCTACTATGATTACGAAAACAGTTGTTGGCAAATATCAATAATTCATAACACGCAAACCCCTAATTTTGAACATACCGACATATACTATCTAGGGATTGTTGCATTTTCACCTTTGACCCCTTGATAAATGACTCGGAACAGCATGTACAACTTACACAAATGATTAAATATGTATTATGGAAATATTCAAATTACTTTATGTTCGGAAAACTGTGATAAAATGTACATATTTACCATGAAAACAAAATTTAAGTAAAAATATAAATTTCGAGCATGTCTGGAAAATGACTAAATTTAGCAAATATGACGCGGAACCAGACATGCCAACAACTGATTCCAGTTACAGGACCCTATTGTGCGTACAAAAACAAGTGTTGGCACAAATAATAAATCAAAACACGCGGACCCCAAATTTTGTACATACCGACCTATACTATATCTATATCGACAATCATTTTGTCGTCTGAAAACTCGTTTTAAACTGTTTTGCAGTCATTAAACCAATTACGAGTGTAATCTTTTCTAAATACCAATCTAGATGATAAGTTTTGCCACACGAAATATGCCAAATGTGATAAATAAAAAAGATGGTAACAACAATAATTATTGCCATTGGATAGACTCGGTCCGGCCAGAAAAAGTCTTTTTTAGCATGTACACACAAGACGTTTAAAGCCTGACCGCATAATTGATACACTTACACACGTAAATGCATATGTGTACATTCGAAATTCGTTTTATGCAACCGCCCTTTATGTTTAAGGTTGGTACTGATCCTTGCTTCGACCGGCCTTGTACTGAGGACGAGAGGTGTATTAAGAATGGTGGCTCGTATCTATGCAGCAAAATTGGTGAGTAAGCAAGTGGCAAACTTTTGTATAGTAGTGTAAGTGATATGTGATATCGCGCTAAAATGGATCGGCTGATACATATTTATCATCATATTGTTGGTACTAATCAGAAATCTAGGTCAATGCTAATACGAATGATATATCTTATAAAACCAAGTGAGCAGCCAAAGGTCAAAGTCTAGGAGGGAACGGATGTAAACGCTTGCGATTGTGCAATTATTTGTGATTATGTACATCGATAAAAATAGAGATAAATAATCTCGATTTAACTTACGCTATTTAAGAAATAACCCATGCCCAACCGTTGTTTATCGTACCGTTCTGAGTTAGACAACATACATGTAATAAACTGCCTTGACTATGCTCTCCAAAGGCAAAGATTATTTAACCCATTTGTGCCTAGCGTCCACTTAAGACGACACTGGGCTTTATCTGTAAGAATATGCTTACGTATATGTTTATCTCTGGTTCTCATCATTTGTTTGTATTGATAATCCATTGATAAGCAGGGAAATGTTGATCCAAGTGCTCAGTAGCAATAAATGTATCAGTAAAAGTGAATATTATAAGAGAAGGGGGTGATTTACTGAAAAAAAAGACTTGAAAATAGGTAGGGGAAAAGATATCCTTTATATTTTTATATTTCTTGTTTGACTATATAAAATATGTTATGTTCCTCATCTGTAGGTAACTGCAGATACAATTTCCAGAGAAAAATGATATGTTTTCATAGTTTTATAGAATAATATAATTTTGTCCACTTAAGTGGACACTAGGACTGAGAGGGTGCCTGTAAAGTCTTTGTATAGTAACAACATATTGTTAATTTTATGCAGAAATTATACGGTAAATGTGGTTGTATCTATGCTGGAAGATGAGGGAAGATATATTAGCCCAATTGTGACATTGACCTTTGTGACACAAAAACAATAGGGCACCTCCTTGGGTCAAGGGCAACAACTGAGTAAATTTTCATGATATTATGTCAAACGGTACTTGACTTAGAGCACGGAAATGAATTTCAAACAAAGTCCAATTGTGACCTTGACCTTTGACCTTCATGACCCAAAAACAATAGGCACCTCCTTGGGTCATGGGCACCATCTGTCTTAAGTTTCATGGTCCAAGGGCAATAGGCTCTTGACTTAGAGCACTGAAAAAGATTTTAAACGAAGTCCAATTGTGACCTTGACCTTTGACCTTTGCAACCCAAAAACTTTAGGCACCTCCTTGGGTCATGGGCAACAACTGAGTAAAGGTTCATGACCCTAGGTCAAACGGTTCTCGAGTTAGAGTAGGGAAACAAAAAAGTCTATGGATGGACGAACGGACGGACAGACGGACATACATTATGAAACCAATATAACCCCTCTACTTCGTAGGTTGGGGTGTATATAACAAATTGTGCTTGTATATTTGCAAATTTCATGATGGAAACTATAGTTTTAGGGGAAAAGTATAAGATAATTTACATGTACCCATTCGTGCCTAGCGTCCACTGAAGTAGACAAAAATGTTTTTGAACAAAATCATACTTTTCCATTGAAATTTCACAAAATTAAAGCCTAACTTGTTGTTTTCACACGGTTTTCATTGTTTTCTCTGATTTTTTTCCCAAAATAAAATTCAGGCATAAATGGGTTAATCGCTTTTTTACAAAAAAGCTCATAACCAAAGTTTGTTCCATGGCGCAGTTCCAGTGTATTTGTTGAAAAGCGACGAAATAATCTACGTTCGGGAGAGCAGAGTCAAGTCAAGATCTATACATAATATTACATTCGGATCAAGATCTATATTGACAGCATGTTCTGTAAGTTCTGCACTACTCGTAGTAGCATGCTTAAGCCTCTCTTCAACCGGTCGTACGTGCTCCTGCGTGCGGTCTGCGTCTAAAACGTACGTTTAGTCTTGTAATGCACGCACGTGCAACGTACGATTTTTGTGGTCGCAACCACGACACAGACTGTACTCAGCAAAGAATTGACCGGACAATTCTTATGAGGCGCTCTTACAACCCGTTTGCGTCTTTATAAATCGTGCGATTTCGCAGCGTTTAAAAATGTACGATTTAAAAAGACGCACGACGGGTTGTAAGAGATGCTTTAGTAGTTTACGTTGTACGTAACATATTGCTAAAAAGGTCAATTCATCTCTTTTCAGTATCAACAGCTGCACCTGAAAGTCCTGCCGCAGGCCCAACAACAACTTCTACAGAAGCTCCGATAACATCCTGCCCAATAACAAGTACTTCTGCTGCTGCTACAATAACGCCACCAGCTCCCGGGCCTACAACAACAACAACAACAACAAACACCCCAACTACGAGTAGTTCCGGTGTTGCACCAACGCCACTAGCTCCCGGAGCTACGATAACGTGTCAAGGTATCTTGTGGATTTAACCCTTTCCCAAACGATTGAAATTTAGGGTGATCCTCTTGTAAAACTGCCACAAATGACAAAATCGATGTTTTTAAAGAGAAGACTTGTGTAAAATATGGCATAGAAAATATTGAGACTAAAGGAGAAACTGCTGGTTATCAGCAGTTTCTTCTTTTGTTTCAATGTTTTCCAAAGCCTGTTCAACTAGGGACGTAAAAACCAGGTCTTTTTTGGGAAAGGTTTAATCATATTTTGTGATGGTATACCCGTTCATTATATCTTTTCTGTGTACGATTTGGAATCGGGATGTCTTGTATTATATGCGTGGGCTTGACCACCCCTGACACTACTCTATGTACAATTAGACCTTAAGTATAGTCTGTAAATATTGCTCTGAACTCGACGAAAATGCAATTTTAGAGTAACTATGGCATGGAATAATAAATACTTGCCGGCAATCATGCACTGTCAAGCAGCTGCGATACCATAGCCATAAACTTGATGACGGGTTTTGTTTTGTGGCTACGAGTCCGCCTTCTTCGTTCTTTGGAGCAAGACAAACATCTTGAAAACACATTTTCTTGCTACAAACATATCTTATTAGAAGTGAATCCAATAAAAACGCATTCCACATCACACATTCGTTTAGTGTTCGGCCTACTTTTTGGACCAACGAAATTGCAGTATATTTTTTTAAATTTCGCTGCTATATTTCGCATAAACTAGTATACATGACGGCTAGTTTATGTGACGGTTATACATAGCCAATGAACCACTAGCGAACAATAAGTCAGATAGAGTCTGTATAGTAGATTCTACGCGATATAAACATTCAATGGGCTGTGCCCATTTAAATGTTTATTTCGCGTAGAATCTACTATACAGTCTCTATGTAATAATAAAAAAAGTATCAACAAGAATTGTTTTTACTTTTTTTTTCTTCCAACGGAAAATTCAAGTCTCGGTATGACAAAAATAGGTGGTTACCCCGCTTCAAAACTAAATTGACTTTATTTAAAAGTGGTTTCAACTTAAAACTACGCTTGATTTATAGAAAAAATGGTTAACATGTTGTCAGGTAACATTCTTACCACGTTCCATAGCTTTATTTTGAAGTTTGATTATGCATAACTTGCTAGAATGAATCACTCCATCAACTGCTCCATTGCAACAAAAAGGAAAATTTGTAACCGAAACCCAGATCAAAATTAAAAAAAGTTTCGGTAACATTATCGCGTCTAACTGTCAAGCAGAGTCGACGCACGCTTCTCGAGTACATGCTGTAAATGGACCCTGTTTTCAAACGTTGCTTAAATATGTCATAGGTACGTGCGTTAAACTCAACTTATAAAATTGGACACTATTTATCTTTAATTTTATATATTTTTCACTGCTAGGGACATTCGCATATCAAAGAGATGCTTGGTTTAAAGTGTATTGATCACATATTTTGAAACACCCTATATATGCCGGAGAATGGCTATTAGTCCATTCGAAATTTTCGGAACCTTGCAATGTCGAGTACAATGAAGTTTTATTTTTCCTTTGCATTGTATAGGTGCTCTAGAGCAGATCTAGCTTTGTTGCCAGAATGGCAACGTTGGGGAACTCCCACAATCCACAAAAATCCAAGATGGCCGTCAAACGCTACTGGAAAAATCAACATTTTCTCTAATTGTCGTAAATTGACGCGTAAAATGTGTAACTAGGGATTCTTTGGTACGCTGAATCCAAATCTGATGATAACTATCATATTAGGATATCAGAAATATACTAAAATAGAGATGGCCGCCGGAAGCCATCCTGAAAATTACAATTTTATGATATTTGTTTTTAGATAGCCTACAAAAGACATCTTTTATGACATACTTATGATTCCAAGTTCAATTTGATTCTTCCTCTGGCATTTGAATCAACCTTGTGTACATCAAATTATAACATGGCCGCCACATGCCATTTTCAAAATGGTTTCTAGTTGAATACTCGTGTAAAATGTGGCTAGATTTTTATATTTTTCCAGGTTTTTTTTTTTTTTTTTGCAATTATGTTTATTTCGAACGCAAAATTTTATACTTAGTGTAGATGCTACACATTTTCCGAATGTAGAAATAAAAATAATAAATATGTAAACTAGTTGCCATCTATAAAAAGAGTGGGAAATAGGAGATCATTTTAAGCAGAACATACCGAGGTTGCAGGTGTGCTCTTTTTGCCGACGTAGACTTAATATCTTAATAAACTTATGTTTATTTCAACATATTCTATCAAAGTGCTCTTGACATTTCGTTTCAAAGAGCGCTAACTGAAATATTTCCAGAGATTTATCGTTTGTTATCATTGTGCATGTTAAATTAATTTGAAGCTTTTGAGCTGGAAAAAAATAAAACTTTTGTATGCGAATAATTAGTTTATTGTGAGTAACGGTACTTTTTTTATTTTTGCTAGCACTAAAAGCGTATCTAAACTATATTAAACATGCCACCAGTTGCCATACTGTGAAACAGAAATTAATTCTGCGCTGTAGTCTTCAGATATGTATGTGTGTCACTTTGTTTGTATCATTTATGGCCACCAGTTGTCATGTTGAAATATGATATAAAGTTGATTCTGTAACATAAAAGTTGTATCGTATTTCTTTGTCGGTATTATTCTTAGCATTCCAATATATTTCAATATGTTCATCCCAGAATATCAGATTGAACTAAAATCCGACGATATTACCCAAGATAAAAAACAAAAACACAATTAAATGGTTTGAAGCTGATCGTTTTAACAATTATGCCTGTACTATTGTAGTTAAAGGGTGTGATCTTGATATCCCTCAAATGGGACTTATTCATGTAAAGACAATTCTTGCCACACTTGTATTAATGAAAGATTCTGGTACATTGTTCAAGGTTCCGCTTGCAAGATTCAGACATTCATCCCAAGGGAGCGGGGCTTCCAGAGGGCCCCCTACTGCATTAGCAAATGAGAAGTTCCTTAAAAATTACTTTGTTAAGCCCTTATTTACAAATTCGAGAGGTAGCCCGAACCCCAGGACTCTCCGACTAAGATTGATGTATCAAATGCTAAAAAGGTATTATGACAATACTCAATGGTTTCTATATGTAGATATCGTTGGATTGGTCAGAAGCATGGAATAAGTACAAGAAACATAATAAAAATGCTTGTGTCTGTATGGACGAGTCGTATCTACACGTAGTTCCATTTCAACTCTCATTATAAATCTCAACAGTTTCATGCTATCTTGTCACTAGTTACTCAGTATGTGCAATGAATGTTGGGACATTTTGCATGAGTGTGCTAGATCCTTCTTATTTTAAGATTCACCAAGAGATATTAAAAAATCTTGACGGTTGTAAGAAGACTACATATTTTTAAAACAAAATTCAAAAAGTGGACTTAAAATTGCAATGAAATTATAGTTTGATTTCTCTTCAGTCTATAGATTTTATGATATTTGATATATTATGAATAAAAAAGTGAAAAATAAAACCACACATTAATATTTTGTTAATTGAATCCAGGAAATAAACGGCAATGCATTTCGGGAATTGTTGAACGGTTATAATTAAAAAGAATTCTAGTAAATAGGATGAGCCCATTTGATCACGTTCGATCTAAATCAAGTAATCAGGTGTCAGTGGTTGTTAAAAAACGGATGCTTGTTCGATTGTAATATTTCATTAAAGGGTAATATTATAGGCGTCTGATTTTTGTTTTTTACAAAACAACATCATCCAATGAATAATTTTAGTAAAAACATTTTTCAAGTTATGAATAAAAAAAGAAATTATTCAAGATTTTATTTTTCCGTATTAAAATTTGTGCGAAAAATTATCTCCCTTGTAAATTACTTCCTCTCCCTTGTAAATTACTTCCCTTTGGTAATATATTATATTCATATGACCGGGGCACTTGATCGGTCACGTGACTAGTGACGTAATTTTCGAAGTAGAAAATGGCACTGAATTTCAGCGATATAAGTTTGGTTTATTGGGGGTTAACGCCGTTTTCAATTACTATCTAGTAATGAAGTGATCGTACTAGAGTAAATGGTGGACAAACACGAAATGGTTGAACTTATATTATATATATATTTTTTTTTTGAAAAATGAAGGAACGAATGTGTTGTTATGCAACCTAGCACAGAAAATATTGAAAAGGAAATCGGAAAAATGAACATGCTCACCATATTGATACGATATTTCCTCACTAATTAGCGAAAACCATTATATCCGATCACTCGATTGTCGATAAAGGACGCATATCATTGTGGGACAGACATTTTTTTTTTATTTCTTTCAACCTTCGCTGTCCAGTGATGGGTTAATAAGATGACACGATGTCGGCGAAAATCCAGTTGATCGTATGACATTGACCAATTTTACATCAGTCAATTAGACATTATCAATTATTATTCCATAATCAAGGGAATCAACTCCATTGTTCGTTACTTAGTGTGAAAAACAGATTAGTCAACCGGTCATAAAAAAGAATTTGATGACTTCTTAAAAATTAGTATTTGATTTTCGGTGACGTTTTCATTTGAATAGACAATTAATCAGGATTTTATTCTTTCAACGATATTGCTTTAACCCATTCCCTCACAATGATCCCACCCCCTTCAAAAAAAGGTTGTGGAAAACATCGTGAGAAATGAAGAAATTGCTTGTCTTGCATTTCCCACAATGTTTTCTACCTCCAACACACACAAAATAAAATAATAATAACAATAATTCTTTTGAAATTGTTGTCTGCAACACCTTTGATTTCAGACGAGACCAGAGTATTTTTGCCGTTTGGATATGAATTAACCCTTTCCAAAACTACCATGTTTTAGAGGTTTCCAATTCCGAAGCTACAGAAGATCAATTTGATAATGATAAAGAGAGAATTTATTTGCAATATAGCGAGGAGATTCGGATTGTCGAATTAAAAAGGGAAAACCATGATCGTTTTTTTCTTGGTTTTCACCAGATCATATATTTTAGAAAAGGGCAATAGAATTTGAAAACTGCTTCCAATAATTGTTGTACTGAGTAAAGGGAGCGAATAAACATGTGTTTTATGACATCTTTGACACCCGCGTGTTTATTGACCTGAATCTTACACCCGTTTGAGTAATTAATCAGCTCATTATGCAATAAAGTGTTTATTTCCAATTAATGTATGTAAAGAAAAAATATTAATGCTATTTTCGATTCAAATCATTTTTCAAAAATGATTCTTTTTTTGGATGACATAAGAAAAGCAAAAAAAAAAAAAAAAAAAAAAAAAAAAAAAATAAGAGAGAAAAGGATCAAATGCTGAGGTCACCATTTTCTCCTTTAAGCAATACTTTGATATCTCATGATAATTAAAAAATTGCTCAATCTTAATTTAATCGCCTGCTACTCGCCTTGATACAATATTACATTATATCAAATCTGTTCGATAAATGCCCAAAACGATCTTTATGTGCTTTCAACTCTTTCCCAAATAGAAATCTAGCTGAAAATTAGAGTTCAATTTTGACAGCCGCTGCAGATAACAAAGGGATGCTGATATAAGAGGGATTCTCTAATGTCGCGGAAAATATTGAGACAAAAGGTGATCACGTCGATTATCAGCATATTCATCTTTTGTCTCAATGTTTTTACCAAGATTTTTCTGTTTTGAGTGTCAACATCAGGTTTTGTTAAATGAAAAATTTAGGGGAAAACCAACACACATAGATTGTATTTCTCTTCCACTTCATAAATACTGGCTTCGGCAAACATCGTGGTAAAAGAAGAAATTGATTTAGACCGGCAATTTCTTCCTTTCATACAATGTTTTCTACCCAAAGAGACAAAAAGTAAATTCCATAAAATCACTTGCTATTTTAAATAATGGCTTAGGCAAACATCGTGGTAAAAGAAGAAATTGATTTAGACAGGCAATTTCTTCCTTTCATACAATGTTTTCTACCCAAAGAGACAAAAAGTAAATTCCATTCACTTGCTATTTTCGTCTGCAACATCTTTGAATTTAGACCAGTCTTAATTCTTAGCGTTTGCCTTGGTAATGGGTAAGATGAAAGCCTGTGAATTGAAACAAATCCTGTTTCGAACGACAGAGAATATCGCATTTCAGGAGCAGCACTCATGAACACGCAATTTTGATAATTATGTTTACGCACAGCGTTTGGATAATAATTTGTTTGTCATCAAAACTTGCATAATCTTTGAACGACCTGACGGTGCAAGTTAAGTAGAAGTTGTACGGTCCTGGTTCAATCTCAGAATCCACTTTCGTTTTCAAATTGATTTCCTCGGAAAAGCAAATATATACTACATGTATAAAGTTTTATGGGTTACTAAGTTAATATTGCAATCGAAAGCTTCACACAACATGATTTTGAAGCGATATTCCCATAAACATCTATATCAGATCACTCGATTATCGATAAATGACGCAGTTGTCAAAGTAGACAGGTTCGACTATTTCGTATCCAAGGATACAGAATCCAAGGGAAGTAATTGATGCGGCAAATTTTGTGTATTGATAAAAATCGATAATTTGGCTGCTGGTTTGCAATGGGTTAATGCTTTCCTAACGTAATGACTTTGCTTG